>JASEVX010000263.1:0-231116 GCA_031761405.1 Serripes groenlandicus
GTTCCATTATCCTGACACCAGCCAGTCAGTTGTAATGCTAACCCTGCAGCCCTGAGTAAGTAACCAGTACTACTGTTCCATTATCCTGACACCAGCCAGTCAGTTGTAATGCTAACCCTGCAGCCCTGAGTAAGTAACCAGTACTACTGTTCCATTATCCTGACACAAGCCAGTCAGTTGTAATGCTAACCCTGCAGCCCTGGGTAAGTAACCAGTACTACTGTTCCATTATCCTGACACCAGCCAGTCAGTTGTAATGCTAACCCTGCAGCCCTGAGCACCAAGGAGGGTACCCATTACTATCAGCTTTTAAAGTCTTTGATATTACACAGCTGGGGACCGAACACACGACCTCCCGCAAGGAGGGTAGCCATTACTATCAGCTTTTAAAGTCTTTGATATTACACAGCTGGGGACCGAACCCACAACCTCCCGCAAGGAGGGTAGCCATTACTATCAGCTTTTAAAGTCTTTGATATGACATAGCTGGGGACCGAACACACGACCTCCCACAAGGAGGGTAGCCATTACTATCAGCTTTTAAAGTCTTTGATTATGACACAGCTGGGGACCGAACCCACAACCTCCCGCACTCAGGGCGGATGCTTTTGCAACAATGTTTTAAATACTTTGTTGTCTACTGTAGATGCTTCAAAACGCATAGGGGAATGGTAAACTTTTCCTCACACAACAATTCTGCAACAGACGATTTTGAAATATCTAGAAAAAAATATGTAAACCCTCTGAAAATGAAAGTATAAAAATTGAAAAATAGTTCAAAACATTGTGACAAAAGGAGAAATTGCTCATTTTGAGCAATTTATTCTTTTGTCGCCATGTTTTCAAAAAGCTGTCTGCTGCAGAATCGTCGGAAAGCGATTATTGAGGGAAAGGGTTAACTAAACAGTTCCTACCAATTTTTTCCTTTACCAATTTCCTCATGGAGCTGGATTTTGACGCCTCTACAGAAGACAAATTTTGAAAACATTGTTGCAAAAGGAGAAATTGCTCAAAACATTTTCAACTACATGTATGTTCAATAATTAAACTTTCCCTTAAAGTGATTTATATTCATTTTGTCTAAAGTAGTCTGCTGCAGATTTAAAGGCAAAGCACAAATCAACATTACATGAATTGATATAACATACTTTTATCAAATTATGTGTGTATATCAAATGTTTTCAAAGACAGTTGTATATTGGTTATAAACACTGATTGAACAGAAGTTTCATTTTGAATTTCAGAATATTAGGGCATTGGTGACTGTCTGTCATACTGTCCAAGCAATTTTTACCAGAATGAATTTAATCAAAGACAAAAGTGTGTTGATTGTTGCATTACAACTATTGAGGTGAGAATATGAATGTTAAACTTTCTATGTTTTCTTTTTTCTTGTTGTCTTCTGTAAATGCATCAAAATGCCCCTTTACCTCATATAAACGCTTTCGGACGCCTATGCAGCTGACTGCTTTTTGAAAACATAGTGACAAAGAAGAAATTGCACAAAACGTGCAATTTCTCCTTTTGCCACAATGTTTTCCACTTTTAGTCATATGTTATCCATTCAATTATGGAGATTTTTTTATGTTTTGACAAAATACGTTCAAAGTCGTCTGCTGCAGAATTGTCGTATGAGGGAAAGGGGTAATCCTTTCCTACATACAACAATTCTGCGGAGGACTTTGAAAACGTCTAGAAAAAAATATGGAAAATCTCTGAAAATGAAAGTACAATAATTGAAAACAGTTGAGAAAATGGTGACAAAAAGAAAAAAATAATCGTTCTTCTTTTGCCGTCATGTTTTCAAAAGGCAATCTGCTGCAAAGGCGTCAGAAAGCCTCTATATGAGGAATGGGTTAACTAAACAGTTCCTACACATTTTTAGATCACCTGGGCTGAAGGCTAAATGTGATCTATTCTGATCACTATCGGTAACTGTTAGCTTAAAACATCATCTCCTCCTAACCAAAGGACCAATTTCAACTTCACAGGAACGTTCCTTTGGTTGTCCTCTTTAAAATAGTACAAAGATATAAATTTGTTGGAGAACTTTGATTGCTGCGGCATCAGAAAGGGGGCAAAATATCCAAACTTTAAAATTCTTCTCCTCTGAAACTGCTTGTCTCAAATTCCAATATAATTTGGTAAACATTTTCCTTGGGTGACCCTCTACAAAAATTGTTCAAGCAATTTTGATTGGTTTCAAACGTGGTAACCAGAATGCATCAGAAAAGGGGCAAAATGACAAAGCTTTAATAATCTATCCTTATGAAAGTGCTTGTCTGATTTCAAGATTAATATGTAGAAATGTTCCTTTAGTTTAAACTTATTTATTTTACATCGATTGCCAAACAAGCTTTAGGCATATATATTAATGGCCCCTCCCTTGGGGTGACTTGTTTAAACATAGACTCGTATAGGGAAAAAACTTTAAAAATCTTCTTGTCTAAAAGTAGAAGGCCAATGCCTTTCATATTTGGTATGTAGCTTCATCTAGTAGACCTCTACCAATCTTGTTCAAATTACAGCCCCGGGGTCAAATATGGCCCCACCCCGGGGGTCACTTGTTTTACGAAGACTGGTATAGGGAGAAACTTTAAAAATCTTCTTGTCTGAAGGTAGAATGTCCAGGCTTTTGAAATTTGGAATGTAGCTTCATCTAGTTGACCTCTACCAAGATTGTTCAAATTATAGCCCTGGGGTAAGAAACTTGTTTTACATAATATTATACTTGTATAGGGATAAACTTCAAAAAATCTTGTCTAAAAGTTGTTTTTGAAATATAACTTCATCTAGCTTCAAGATTGGTCGCCCCACCCTGGGGATCACTTGTTTAACATAGACTTGTTTAGGAAAACACTTTAAAAAAATCAGGTGATCGTTTTAGGGCCATATTGGCCCTCATGTTCACTGAAACAAGGGAGATAAAGCTTAAGGAAATAAGATTGTGTAGAATTGGAGTCATTACCCCTGTTCTTTAGGATTTGTAAGTGTAGCAGAATTCATTAACCCTTTCCTACATCTGCAGCAGACAACTTTGAAAACATCCAGGTAAAATTATGGATACTATCTATACATTAAATTGTGCTTATTAATGGTTGGAATCTTTATGGTCAAAGGGGAAATTGATCATTATGATCTACTTCTCCTTTTTAGCTCACCTGAGCACGAAGTTATTGTGATCGCCAGTTGTCCAGTATCCGTTGTGCGTCCGTCAACATCTTTTCCTCACTAACAAGTGGGTCAATTTGGAGGAAACTTCACAGAAAGCGTTGACTCAATGACTTTACAGGAATTCCTTCAAATTGTTGGGATCCTGGCATGCAGAATGCTGGTGTCCATGGCAACACAATGAAAACAACTTTAAAGTTCTTCTTCTCCCAAACTGCTTGGCAGATTTTCAAACAATTCTGTAGAAATGCTCCTTGGATGACCCTCTATCAGATTCCTTCAAGCCATGTTGATTGGTTGAAAAACATGGCCTCCAGGGTGCAGGGCTATTTTGCATTATATGGCTTATAGTGAAAACTTTAAAAATCTTCTACTGAAAGTGTCTGGCAGATTTTAAAATAATTTTGTAAAAATGTTTCTTAATTAAGTGACCCACTATCAGATTCCTTCAAGCCATGTTGATTGGTCAAAAAACATGGCTGCCAGAGAGCGGGGCTATTTTGCGTTATATGACTAGTGAAAACTTAAAAAATCCGAAAGTGTCCGACCGATTTTCAAATAATTTTGTAGAAATATTCCTTAAGTGACCCACTATCAGATTCCTTCAAGCCATTTTGATTGGTCCAAAAACATGGCCTCCACAGGGCGGGGCTGTTTTAGCTTATATGGATATAGTGAAAACTTAAGTAAACAATCATTTCCTCCGAAAGTGTCAGACCAATTTTCAAATAATTTCCTTGGGTAACCCTCTATCAGATTCTTTCAAACCATGTTGATTGGTCGAAAGCTATGGCTGCTAGGGGGCGGGGCTTATATGGCTAAAGTGAAAAAAAATAAAATCAGGTGAGCGATCCAGGGCCATCATGGCCCTCTTGTTTTGAAATCTGCTGAAAGCCAGTCGAGCTTATGTCATCATGGCGAATTGTACGCTGTGCGTCTCAGCCTGTCACAGTGTTCCCACCTTTTTTTTTTTCTGGGGTTTTTCTGTACCCCCTGTAGGCCATCATTTCTAAAAGTTTTTTTTTTTTTGTGGAAATTGGGGGTACAACATAATGTTTCTTGGAAACATCAATGAGAATGCATTTAAAAGTTGTTTTGCTTTAAATGATATGCTGACATGTCTATGATAATATTATAAAGGAATCAACTGAATAATTATTGTTTGTAACTTTTTAGCTCACCTATGCACGAAGTGCAAGGTGAGCTATTGTGATCACATTTTGTCCGGCGTCCGTCCGTCGTCCGTCGTCCTTCGTCAACATTTGAGCTTGTTAACACTCTACGGGCTACATTTTGCATCCAATCTTCATGAAAGTTTATCAGAACGTTCATCTCCATAAAATCTTGGACAAGTTCGAAACTGGGCTATATGAGGTCAAAAACTAGGTCACTAGGTCGAATTGAAGGAAAATCTTGTTAACACTCTGGAGGCCACATTTTCAACTTGAGCATATTGAAACTTTATCAGAATGTTTGTCTTGATGATATGTAGGTCAAGTTCGAACATGGGTCACGTTGGGTCAAAAAGTAGGTCACTAGGTCAAATTGAAGGAAAATCTTGTTAACACTCCAGAGGCCGCAATTTTTGCTTCAGCAGTTTGAAATTTTGTCAAAATGTTTGTCTTAAAAATATCTAGGTCAAGTTCAAATATGGGTTATGCCGGGTCAAAAACTAGGTCACTAGGTCAAATTGAAAGAAAATCTTGTTAACACTTTTGATGCCGCTTTTTTTGCTGCAGCAGCTTGAAATTTGGTCAGAATGTTTGTCTTAGATATATCTAGGTCAAGTTCAAATATGGGTCATATTGGGTCAGAAACTAGGTCACCAGGCCAAATTGAGGGAAAATCTTGTTAATTCTGTAAAAGCTGCATTTTTTGCTTCAGCAATTTGAAATTTGGTCAGAATGTTTGTATAAATGATATCTAGGGCAAGTTCGGATATGGGTCATGCCGGGTTAAAAACTAGGTCACTAGACCAAATTGAAGGGTAATCATGTTAACACTCTGGATACTGCATTTTTAATTTCAGCATGATAAAACTTTATCAGAATGTTTTTCTTGATGATATGTAGGCCAAGTTTGAATATGGGTCATGCTGGATCAAAAACTAGGTCACTAGATCAAATTGAAGGAAAATCTTGTGAACACTTTGGATGCCGCATTGTTTGCTTCAGCAGCTTGAAATTTGGTCAGAATGTTTGTCTGAATTATATCTAGGTCAAGTTCAAATATGGGTCATATTGGATCAGAAACTAGGTCAATAAAGGAAAATATTGTTCAAACTCCGGAGGCCGCATTTTTACTTTGAGCAAGTTGAAACTTAGTCAGAATGTTGTCTTGATGATATCTAGTCCATGTTGGAATATGGGTCATATCAGGTAAAAAATATAGATCACTAGGCCAAATGAAGGAAAGTATTGTTAACACTGTGGAGGTTGCATTCAGAATAATTGTCTTGATGTGTTTTGCATTGCAGTACATTGTATAATTAAGGTGAGCGATCCAGGGCCATCATGGCCCTCTTGTTTATTTCTTGATATTCATCATGACATGGACCAATTGTAATGAGAGAAATCTCATGAGATAACCAGTGAAGAGGGCAAGAGCCTGTTGAATGACATTATCCTCCTGAAAGTCAGCCTGACTAGAGGCATAGGCAATAAACATCCTGTTTTCTACATGTTTGTGATCTCTTCTATTTGAATATCTATCCAGATGTCTATTCTGGACATAAAATCCTCTCTCACATGGTACAGAGGTGAGAGGGATAGTTGCCAAAATTGCTGCCAGGGTGCAGAAATCTGGAAACTCATCAGTGCCGACTTCTGGTAGTTTTTTGTACCTTTTACAAAAGCAGATTTAGTTTTGCTACACAAGCTATGATCGGCACCTTCACAATGGATACAGTACATGGAATTGTTTTCGGCATCATCACGTAGCCATTTAAAGTCCGACAACCACTCGCTCTGAAAACGTTTTCGACTTTATTTTGCGAGAGGGGCTTCTTCTTCAGCGGATGTGGAATTCGTGACTATGGTTTGATTCGCATCAGAGGTACTTTCAACGTTTTCCGGTCCTCTTTTCCAGAGGCCGGTAAGTGTCACTTGTTTTTGTGTCATTTCTAGCAGACGAATAAACTTGTTACCATGTAAATAAGGCGTTTGGTATACCTCGCAAACTATGGTTAGCCGTATAATGACCGAGACAATGCGAAAAGATGATTGTAAACTATCGTTAGCCGCATAATGACCGAGACAATGCGAATAGATAAGGATAACAGTTCAGGTCACGTGTACAAGTTCGCTGGGTCTAAAACGCGAGAAGAAATTCCGGAACGCGGATCAGTGAAAAACGCACCGAGACGACTACGATAAACGGACGCCTTTTAGACCTGTTCTTATGACTGACGAAATGAAAGTAGATTTTCGCGGAAGGCACCATTTATTGACAAAAACGCAGGCGTTCAAGAATTTGCGTAGATTTAGGGCTTAAATTTTACTTTTTTGCCACTTTTTTCTTTATGTGCGTGTCACGTAGAGCTGATGCACTGTATCAAAATCTGTACGTTCATTCAGACATTTTTACGTGAAAAACGTACGTACGTACGTGAATGGGAACACTTGGCGGCCCGGGCGTCTTGTGTGTCAACTCTTTGCTTCAATTGACTTCTCCTCCCTAACCACTTGGTCATTTGGGATGTGAAACTTTATAGGAAGCATCCTCTGAATGTCCTCTCCTAAATTCCTTTTTTGGATTAATGTAAAATTCTGGTTTCCATGGCAACCGAAAGAAAAAACTGCAAAATTCTTCCTTTGGTGAACCTCTATCAGCTCCTTTAAGCCATGTTGATTGGTTGAAAACTATGGCCGCCAGGGGCTGGGGCTATTTTGCCTTATATGGCTATAGTGAAAATATATAAAATCTTCTCCTCAGAAAGTGTCATGCCGATTTTCAAACAATTTTGTAGAAATGTTCCTTGGGTGACTCACTACCAGATTTGATCAAGACATGTTGATTGGTTCTAAAATATGGCTGCCAGGGACGCGGGGCAGTTAGCCTTATATTGGCTTTAGTGAAAGCTTTAAAAATCTTCTCATCCCAAACTATTTGGCAGATTTTCAAAAAAAAAAATTGCAGAAATGTTCCTTAGGTTACACTATAAGAGATTCCTTCAAGCCATGGCGATGGGTATAAAAACATGGCAACCAGAAGGCGGAGCTGTTTAAAGATTTAATTTTTGCCTTATGGCAGTGGAGTGATACTGGCCCTATTTGGCCTCTTGTTTCACAATGTTTTCAAAAATTGTCTGGTGCAATATATATTGTCGTCCATGTCATATAATAACCCTGTCACATGAAAAGAGGTTGTATTGCCTATGGATGTTCAATGTAATGACCTTGGCTGTGGAATCAGAGTTATTTCCCCTTTTGTGCTCATAGTGCAAACTAAAGCTAGGACACCAGCGGTCAAGATTAGTGCTTATACTGTTTACAACATTTTCTTACCTCAGTTACTCCAAGGCATTGTTTCTTGAGGTTAGAAATATCTTGATTGGTAGAGATGTGTCTCCAAAATGGTTGTCAGACCTTTTAGAATGGCGGTATATTATATATATAGATTCTGGGGTATATTCAGATTTACTTAACATACTTAGCACTTGAATTGCTAGCATAAATATGTTCTTATTGGTCAAGTAGGCTGTACGTGAAATTAAAAAACTGAAAGAAGAATTCACCAATCACATTAAAGCATTCAGGTTACCGATATATTTCCAAATTTTGTTATTTGTCGTCCATGCAAATCTTTTTCTCTGAAACTTCTAGTCAGAAATTCGCAGAAACGTCCCCTGGGTTGCCTTCATGTAAAATTGTAAAAACCTAAGCACTCTGCTGGCCACCAGGGCGAAACATAGAAAAACCTTTAAACAGCAAAAATCTTCTCCTAAACAACTGACCAAATTTCAAAATAACCCCACTCAAATGTTCCTTTAGTATAGCCTGCTACTAAAATTGTTAAAAACATTCTGCTTTGATGCACACGTTGAACACGTAGCTAGAAATAGAAAGACATTTAAAGGGCTTATCCTCCTAATTAAGCCCTGCAGTGCCCCAATTTCAAAATTAGTTCAAATAAAACTTACCTTGTTAAGCATTGTACCAACATTGTTCAAACTGTTGCACATGGTGGCTGTCAGGGCTATAAATAAACTAATCTTTAACCAACATTTCCTCATGGACCATTGACCACCAGCCCAATTCCAAAACTAACAACACCATGTTCCTTGACTACAATTGTGCAAATTGATCTGATCTGTTGCACAAGATGGCAGACACAGCTAAAAGTTAACATATCTTTAGACAAGATCTCTTCTCTCCAAATTTAAAAATAAATCACAGAAATGTTTCTTTTATAGTTCTAGATGGCCAAGAGAGCTCATATTGGAAGTTCATGTATCTTTGAAGGACATCTCTTCTTCAATCACTGGCACAAAAAAAAAAAATCATGTTTCTTGAGAAGCCTTCTATTACAATGTTTTAAATAGTTTTGACTGCCATGGTATTGTAGCGGTAGAGCATCCACGATGTGTGGGGTGGATCAGGGGTCATCCCAGGCCGAGTGTTACCAAAGAGTTTAAAATTGATTGTTATGGCTTTAGCTTCTTGGCGCTCAGGATGTTAGGTTTAGCTAGAACTTGCTGGTGTCCTATAAATGGAGCAGTATAGTACTGGTAAAATAAACAGCAAAAAATGTGAAACAACTAAACAATTGTTAAAAGCGGCAAAAACGAATCAATTAAACACATTAAAATAGGTCGACTCCATTGCACAAGATGTCTGCCTGAGTTGCTAAATTAAAAATGATTATTATTTCCTCCTTAAGTTAACCACTGACCAAATTTCAAAATTATTCCACGAAACATTCCCCTCAGTTATCTACCAAAATTGTTCGAAACCTTCAAATCTGTCGCGAAAGAGTTCAAAATATAAAAAATCCAACCAAACCGTCAAACCAATTTCAAAATATTAACACACACATGTTCCGTGGAGGCCTCTACCAGAATCGTTCAAACTGTACTACTTTGCTGCACAAGATGGCCATTAAAGATAAATATCACCTCTTAAAACATTGGCCCAATTACAAAACAATTCACACAAATGTTCCTGTACCTTAATTGTTTTAACAGTTTTGTTTAGCTGCACATCAAAGTAACCAGTATTTTGTCCGATGAGCAATATAGGACCAATATGGTATTTTATTTAGCTCAGCTGAGCACGAAGTGCTCAAGGTGTGTTATTGTGATCATCTTTTGTCCATCGTGCATCGTCAGTCAACATCTTCTAAGTAACCAGTGGGTCAATTGAGATAAACTTTCACAGAAAGTATCTTCTCAATGATTTCATCAGTATTATTTCAAATTTTTGGGATCCATGCAGAATTCTGGTTTCCATGGCAGCAAAACGAAAAAAACTTTATAATTCTTCCTCTCCCAAACTGGTTGGCAGATTTTCAAATCATTCTGTAGAAATGTTCCTTGGATGACCCTCTATCAGATTCCTTCAAGTCATGTTGATTGGTCAAACAACATGGCCACCAGGGGGCGGAGCTATTTTGCCCTATATGGCTATAGTGAGAACTTAAAAAACCTTTTCCGAAAGTGTCAGGCCGTTTTTCAAATAATTCTGTTAGAAATGTATTTTAAGTGACCCACTATCAGATGCCTTGTTGATTGGTAGAAAATCATGGCCGCCAGAGGGCAAGGCTTATATGGCTAAAGTGAAAAAAAATCAAATCAGGTGAGCGATCCAGGGCCATCATGTCCCTCTGAAGGCTTGTTAGTTAAATCAGAATTCGCCCTAGATGAGTTATTTATGATGATCCTCTGATTAAATTTGATAAAGGTTACCACTTGTTTACTTATACATGTACTAAATTGTCCTGAGACTGTGATTATCAGCTCCATAAGTAATGTATTCCCCCCTCCCTCCATGTAGTGGGAATACATATTGTTTTTACTCTGACTGTCTGTCTGTCTATATTATGAAATAACTCACTACAAATTTTAAACATACTGAAATGATGTGCAGAGGGGCATGTTACAACCTCATTGGTTCAAGTTCAAGGGCCCGGCCGGGTAGCTCAATTGGTAGCGTATCTGACTCGTGATCTGGAGGTCACGGGTTTGATACCCGGTTGCGGCGACATTCTTTCGGGCGATTTTTCCATCACCTCTCACCTCTGATCTATGTGAGAAAGTAGTCAGTGGCTTCGAAAGAATGTTGTGTAAGTACTGGTGTAGGAAAGCCAGGAAAACATGGGTAGGTGCACTGACCGCCGTGATATGACCAAAGCTGTTGAAAGCGGCGTTAAACTCCAAACAAATAAACAATCAAGTTCAAGGTCGCAATTAGAGGTCAAGGGTCATATGACTATATTTTGTGTCTCTTCAATAACTTTTGAACCAGTTAAAGGATTTTGAAATAACTTGCCACAACTGTTCACCATACTGAGTCGATGTGCAGAGAGCATGTTACAACCATTTGGTTAAATATCAAGGTTGTAATTAGAGGTCAATGGTCATATGAATATATTTTGTGTGTTTAATAACCTTTGAACCGTTTGAAGGATTTTGAAATAACTTACCACAAATGTTAAACATATTTACAGGTTTGCAGGTTAACCTTGACCACTTTGGTTCAATGTCAAAGTTTCAGTATTACAATCATTGACAAATGCAATGGGGGAGACATAGGTTTTTTGTGACAAAAAAAACCATCTAGTTTGTAATTTTTCCATTGTATTAGAAAACAATGATTGTTTGTGTTGTTTTCTTTTAGACACGAAATACCCTTCCAATTTCCACAATAGAATGGCGGAACCCAAAGAAATCCTTTACAGAAACTGGATCAAAGCTGGTCTTGGACTGTTGTATGTAAAAGAAGGCATTCAGGATTTTATTGTGGATGAAATCAACAACTTCCATAGTAATGTTCTAGGGACACTTCCTGGTGCTGGTCATTGCTCAATCCATACTATCCAGAATGTACTCAGATGTCCAACAAGGGGAATTTGTAGTGGTCGACCATGTCGTTTTCATGACAACATAGACCCAGGAAAAACATACACTCCATGCCTTATTTGTGAAGCCATCAGAAAAGAGATAGAAAGAGCTCATAGATATGGCCAACCATCCTATAAAAACACAAGATCTGAACTATGGTGTACAGGTAGCTGGGAACTGGCCAAGTGTTTCATGCCAGCTCAAGGTTACTCCAACAAGAAGACAGCTGATGATACAGATTTATCTGGTCTGATCAGTGTTATATTGAACAACAAGGCCTTTCAGAACAAAATAACTGAAATTCTCGGACATCCAGGAAACAAGTTTGAAAAGGTATGTTCACTAGTCGAAACACAATTTTTAGCTCAACTATTCGGAGATTATGAGAGCTATTCTACTGACCCTGGTGTCGGCGTCCGCGTCACACCTTGGTTGCATGCAAGTACATTATAGCTCAGTGACTACTAGATGTATTGCATAGAAACTTTCTACAAAACTTCCTAATAATAAAGCTAGTTGCTTGGAAAGTATGTTGTTGTGTGGAGTACTGGTGTGAGAAAACCAGGAAACATATGAGTAGGTGAACTGGCCGCAGTGATATGACTGAACAATTATTGAAAACTGCGTTAAACCACAATCAATCAAACAATACTAATAATAATAATCAAGTTTGATAACTATGTCCTGCATTTTATGCAAGTTATGGCCCTTTTTAGATCACCTACAGCCAAAGGCTCAAGGTGAGCTATTCTGATCACTTTGTGTCCGTCGTCCGTCGTTAACTTTTAGCTTTAAACATCATCTCCTCCTGAACCGCAAGAACAATTTCCACCAATCATCACAGGAATGTTCCTTTGGTGGTCCTCTTTCAAAATTGTTCAAAGATTTGAATTCCATTGAGAACTTCGGTTGCTGCGGCATCAGAAAGGGGACAAAATGTCCAAACTTGAAAAATCTTCTCCCCCGAATCTGCCTGTCAGATTCAAATATAATTTGGTAGAAATGTTCCTTGGGTGACCCTCTATAAAATTGGTCAAGCCATACTGATTGGTCGAAAAACATGGCAGTCAGGCGGCATCAGAAAAGGGGCAAAATGACAAAATTTGAAAATTCCATTTTTATGAAAGTGCTTGTCTGATTTTAAGAAAATATAATACATTTTACTTAAATGATCCTCTATTTAATTTGTTTAAGCCGTTTTGATTGGTAACACAATCATAGCAACCAGGCGTCATCACAAAAGGGGTAAATCAAACTTTTAGCTACAAATGACAACCAACTCCTACAATTCCAATAGACCAATTTCCACAAAACATCACAAGAATGTTGAAAAAAAACAGGGCAGCAAGGCGGCATCAGGAAAGGTGCAAAATGACAAAGAATTTATAATTCCATTCTTATTAAAGTTCTTGTTAGATTTCAAGATATAAATCGTCTTTACTGATAAGCTATTTCTTGAGAAGTGTCCACTCCTTGCAGTTTCATTTGCACTCTTTGATAAAATTTTCCCAGATATTTGCAGTTAAATATTTGCTATTAATTTACTAGCAATTAGGTGATCGATTTAGGGCCATCTTGGCCGTCTTGTTTAGATCACCTATCTAGAGCCAAAGGCTCAAGGTGAGCTATTCTGATCACTTTTTGTCTGTCGTCCATCCGTCGTTAACTTTTAGCTTTAAACATCCTCTCCTCCTGAACTGTCACAAGATGGTCAAGGGTCGACAACTCACTGAAGTAGAATTGAATGCTGATCTTTGAATAAAAATATATGTTTAATTTACAGTTATGAAATATATACAATTTTACATAATCACTTTCTTTCCTGACAAATCGAGAGGCAATAAAGATAAAATTACTCACGCACTCTCATCCACACTCTCACCCAAATCACTCAACCTGTCCAATCACTACTATCCATGATAGTTGGAAGTGTTCATCACGTTGTCCTTCGGACTCGAACGTCTCCCTTTCCCGACTTCACCGAGTCGATGTACTCATACTGCGTCGCGTATATCCTTGGATTCCGGGACCGACAAGCCACACAACTGTGGATATATGGTTCTACACGTCCTATGACGGCACTCCTCCTAATGTCCCCCGTTACGACGTCTTATTATGTTGTGGACTGCGTCACACACACTGGTTCTTCAAACTTCTGCGTTTGGACCTTCGATTGTCTGGCTATCGTTATGGACTAGCCATAGACATAAAACGGCTAAAATTGTAATAAATAACCATGTCTTACAATAATATCAATAATGTTCCGTAAACCTAACAGCCTACCATTTTATACTCCTATGGTAGCTCATCTCTATACTACTATCCTTTTACATTTTCCCACTTCCATTCTTATCCTTTTCATACAAACATATCTTTCCCAATAGCATATTAACACATTGTCTCGCTCCTAACGGACTCAATTTCTGTAAAAACCATTCACTTCGTGAACCAGAAATTCTCTAAACAATTCAATCATGTAATAATTATCTCAATCCCTAACATTGTAAATTTGCACAGATTCCATTCCTTAATTATGCCGTAAAACCCTTTGCACAATAACTAAGAATTTACATACCCATATGCCGTGTGAATTGGTCACATCAACTACCTCTCACTATAACGAGTGAAAACCGTCTGGCGACTCCTATGATACTGATGATCAAAACAAATGTTTGAGTAACTTATATAGCACCAATCAACCTCTGGGTCTCCTGATGACAGGCAAAATTCCCGTGCAAATCGTAATTCACAATCAACAACCAGTTTCAATACATTTATAGGCTAAATGAAAATAGCAACATAGTTTAACGTAATTAACGTTTTTAAACCCGTCAATTTCTTAATTCTCAACGGATTTACATGAAATGAACTCTTAATATGCTTAATATCACTTATCACATATGTATATGATAATAACTTCATAAACAATGATCTCCCTGACGATCCTGCGATAAGTTAAAACCATACGTGACCAACCTGCACTAACTGACCGTCTTTTATTTAGGCCACGCCAAATCTATTTTGTTACATGAACCACAAGACCAAATTCATCCAAACTTCACAGGAATGATTCTTGAGTAGCCTTCTTTCTTCACCAAACTTAGATAGTAGTTTAATATTGATGAGAGCTCGGATCCTTTCGAAAACCAGCCAGATGTGCCCTTGCATGACTGGATTATGGCCCTTGAAATTGTCAAAATTGCTATAATACAGCTTGTGAACGCGATATAGTCTTCAGTTTTGATTGTATCTCCATCAAAATTATACAGTAGTTTGATATCCATAATAGCTCGGTTCCTTTCGAAAACCAGCCAAATGTGCCCTTGCATGACTGGAGTATGGCCCTTGAAATTGTCAAAATTGCTATAATACAGCTTGTGAACACAATAAAGCCTCCGTTTACTATCCTATCTTCACCAAACTTAGATAATAGTTAAATATTGATGAGAGTTCGGTTCCTTTCGCAAACCAGCCAGATCGGCCCATGCAAGACTGGATTATGGCCCTTGAAATTGTCAAAATTGCTATAATAGAGCTTGTGAACACAATATTGGCTCCATTTACTATCTGATCTTCACCAAACTTAGATAGTAGTTAAATATTGATGAGAGCTCGGTTTCTTTTGAAAACCAGAACAGCCAGATGTGCCCTGGCATGATTGGATTATGGCCATTGAAATTGTCAAAATTGCTATAATACAGCTTGTGAACACAATAGAGACTCCGTTTACTATCCGATCTTCACCAAACTTAGATAGTAGTTAAATATTGATGAGAGCTCGGTTCCTTTCGCAAACCAGCAAGATCCGCCCATGCAAGACTGGTTTATGGCCCTTGAAATTGTCAAAATTGCTATTAAAACAGCTTGTGAACACAATAGAGCCTCCATTTACTATCTGATTTTCACCATACACACCTTTTCCGGCCTGCATCTTAACTATGCATCATAGGATTTCCAAGAAACTTGGCACAAATGTTCACCATGATTAGGCAAGGTGTTGAACACAAAACCCAGGCTTGTACTGCAAGTGCTATTAAGGTCACACTTAGGGGTAAAATGAGTACTGTTTGGTAGAACTCTTCCTTGTCCGGCCCGCATCTCAACAATGCATCATAGGATTCCCAAGTTAGGCTTGTACTTCAAGTGTTAAGGTCACACTTAGAGGTCAAAGGTAAAAATGAGGTAAAAAAGAGTACTATGTGGTAGGACTACATTGTCTGGCCCGCATCTCAACCATGCATCATGTGATTCCCAAGTTACTGGGCACACATGTTCACCATGATGTTGTGGTGTGCTGAACACTTGACCCAGGTATGTACCTCAAAGGTTAAGGTCACAACCTGAGGTCAAATGTCAAAAAGAGAATACATGCATCATAGGATTTCCAACTTAATGGGCACACATGTTTACCATGAATTAGGTGACATGTGGGGCACAAGACCCAGGTCTGTAGCTCAACAGTCAAGGACACACTTAGAGTTCAAAAGGTTGTAAGCAGAAATGTTTGATTCTGGCCGACATCTCAACCATGCATCTTGGATTCTCAAGTAATTTAGCACACATGTTCACCATTATGAGATGGCATGTTGCGCTTAAGAACCAGCCTGTACCTCAAATGTCAACTCAAGGTGACTCTAAGAGGTCAAAAAGAGTTCTGTTTGATAGGACTGAACCTTCTCCGGCCCACATCTCAACCATGCATCATAGGATTCCCAAGTTACTGGGCACATATCTTCACCATGATGAGGTGGTGTGTCGCGCACAAGACCCAGGCCTGTAACTCAAATGTCAAGATCACACTTAGAGCTTACGGTCAAACTGAGTACTGTATCATAGGACCGTACCTTGTCCAGCCCACATCTCAACTATGCATCATATGATTCCATGATGAGGTGACATGTGTCGCACAAGACACAGGCCTTTATCTCAAAGGTCAAGGTCATACTTAGAGGTCAAAGCTTGAAATTAGAAATGTTTGATAGGAATGTACCTTGTCTGACCCACATTTCAACCATGCATCACAGGATTTCCAATTAACTGAGTGCACAATCATGTACACAATGATCAGATAGCGTGTCAAATGAAGACCCAGGTCTGAACATGGAAGGTCAAGGAAATTGAAAGATTAAAATGTTGACAATTGATTGTTTGACTTGGAGTCAACGATAAAATACGTCACTTTCATTTAAACTTAGTGTTTTACAAATTTACGGAAATATTTTTGGACATTTGATCTGTCTAAAATCTTCAAATTGAAAGAAAAAAATTGAATAATTATATTTGCGACCGAAATTACATTTCCAATACATTGTGTTGTGTGTACAATTATTCCTATGTTAAATATATGCCTTAACCTTTCATACACAAAAAATACTAAAAGTGATCTTTGTTCAATTTTAAAAATATATGGTATCTCAAAAATAAAAATGTTTGGTTATTGTACTTTTGATATTTTACAACCACTTCGGTATCGCAGAAGGCACTTAATTAGCTGCTATCAGGTCAACTCAGTCTGTGTTGCAATTGCATAAAAGAGCGCTATGTTTGTGACAAAATCTTTGGAGCGGGCTCGACATGTTGCCCGTGGGCCTCTAGTTTAAACCCTCTGTCCATTGAATTTGTTTGCATGCATAAATAAAAAATTGGCTTCAAAGATGGCTCCAACTTTGGCTCCAACTTTATAGATCACCAGAGTGAACCCAAGGCTCAAGGTAATCTATCCTGATCACTCTCTGTCCGGCTTCGTCTGAGGTCAATCTTTAGCTTTAAACAACATCTCCTAAACCACACGACCAATTTCAATCTAATTTCCCAGGAATATTTATTTGGTGGTTCACTTTAAAATTGATCAAAGATTCAAATTCTATTGAGAACTTGTGTTGCTGCGGCATCAGAAAGGGGAAATGGAAAATTATTCTTCTCTGTATCTGCTAGTCAAATTTCAATATAATTTAGTAAAAATGATCCTTGGGTGACCCTCTACAAAAAAGCCATACTGATTAATTGAAAAACATGGCAGCGAGGCGGCATCAGAAAAGGGGCAAAATAACAACATTTAAAAATTCCATTCTTATGAAATCTTACTTCAGTGGTCCTGTACTCCAATTTGTTCAAGCCATATCAATTGGGTATAAATTAATTAAAACAAGGGTCATCTCAAAAGGGGTAAAATTATCTTTTAGCTTAAACTGACAACTCCAACAAATCCACTGGACTAATTTCAACTTTATTTTACAGGAATGTTTCTTTGATGGTTATCGATTCAGGGTCATTTTGGCCTTCTTGTTTATTTTGGCTCCCTTTTAAGCTCACCTGCGAACGAAGTGCTCAAGGTTAGCTACTGTGATCACATTTTGTCCGGCGTCCGTACGTCGTGCGTAGTTAACAATTGCCTTGTAAACATTCTACAGGCTACATTTTGCATCCGATCTTCATTAAAGATTATCAAATTTTGGACAAGTTTTTCTCGAAACTGGGCCATCTTATGTCAAAAAAAGGTCATTAGGTCAAATTGAAGAAATATCTTGTTAACACTCTGGAAGCCGCATTTTTAACTTCAGCATAATGAAACTCTATCAGAATGATTGTCTTAATGATATCTAGATCAAGCTCGAATATGGGTCATATTGGGTTTGAAACTAGGTCACTAGGGAAATCTTGTTTACACTCTGGAGGCTGCATTTTTAACTTAAGCATGATGACACTTTATCAGAATGTTTGTCCCGATGATATGTAGGCCAAGCCTGAATATTGTTTGTCTTGATAATATCTAGTCCACGTCCAAGTATGGGTCATATTGGGTAACAAACTAGTTCATTAGCCAAAATTTAAGGACAATATTGTCTATGTACAAATATGGGTCATATCAGGTATAATAGTCCAGCAGCCAACTAGCTTAACCTGAAAGTGGAGTATATACATTGTTTTTGGGTTGATTTGGGTCACTGAGTCCATAAATAATAAGAATCCGCTTGATGACACCCTGTCACCGTTGGGCATTTCTTCTAATTTGCATAAAACCAAGATGGCCACTATTGTTCTTCTGATTATACTATAATTAAGATATCTCGGCTTCTAAAAGGGATTTTTTTTTTAAATGTTTTGACGGAGCTTGAAGACATTGGGAACCCAATGGAATAACTTTTATTATGATTTGCCAACTCCTTAATTTGCATAAATCCAAGATGGCCGCCGTCAAACCTCTCGCAGAGGTCATGATTGAAGCATTTTGGGGGGTTGGATGTTGTCTGGAAAGAAGTTACCATTGAATGTGCGTGCCCTTTGCATTATTGCTGAGGAACTACTGCTGACGATGTGGCAAGCAGCAGAACGGCAAAGTCGTGGATCAATGTGGTTATCAAACCCGTCTTCATCCTGATGCAGTACATCAGAGCAGAGAGGGAAGATGACTGGCCACTTCATCTAGAGGCTTTTCAACAGATGATGCCTTACTTCTTTGCCAGCGGGCATGTTAATTATGCACGATATGGGCTATATTACCTTCGGCCAATGGCATTAATGCCGAGCACGTGGGAAAACAATGTCATAACGCAAGGAATGCCATCAGAGGTCAGAGATAGATTCATGAAAGGTGAACATGTTCTGCACCACATCCCAGGTGTATGGAACAGCATCTGGGGTGACATGTTCATAAAAAAACACATTCATGAGGTATGGTCACAGTCATGGAGGAATCATTGAAATAAAACTGTGACCAGACACTCTGAAGACATGGGCACTTGGTTTGCACATTCGAAGCAAGCTGATTGAAGACATTGTCCTTATGAGTGACCCAGATGCAGCAGCATGACAGGACACGCACAAAGAGGAGCAGAAATCAAGGATTACAGCAAACGCAGCTAACAAAATATAAATCAGCAACAAAGCAGACAAGATAAATAACATCGTCAGTGGTCGAGTGGCGTCTTTTTCAGTGAACGTATATAAGACTGTGGCCATTGGGAACAAACAAATAGAAGAATTCGAGAGTTCTTGGCTCGATGGTTTCTACAATCCCATTTCAAAGAAGACATTGACAATGCAAGTAACAAAGAAGCATGTGAATATTGGTAAAGTAAAATTGTTCAATACCACCCTTCTCTTTTCACGAGTCATATGACTCCAGGCTAGCCTCCGTGACACGATATACATCAAGACATTACTATCGTATGAGCTATCCCCGGTGCCTACATCGATGTTCAACGACTCGGGTGACATGAGCATCGGAAAGGCACAGTTGAAGAAGCAACTACAAGTTGAGATGTTATCCATAAACGTATTACCCAAAGTCAGATGTAGGGTGCTAGATGGTTCAGCTGCCCTCTTGGTGATACACTGGCCAGAAAATGGGACAGTCTGCGACATTGTTGTGAACTTCAAACAGTACATCCAACAGAAACTTACTTCTAGCGATGTCCATCTTGTGTTCGACAGGTACCAGGATTTGAGTACCAAGAGTATGAACAGATGCAATATAACATCAGAAGCATGCAGAGTATATCGACTTGCTCTAGATACACTTCTACCCCTACAGAAAGTTGTCCTGACAATCACAGGTGATGGAAGTTATCTGTGAAGAGCTGACCAGAGACACTACCTTCACTCGAGGCTACATAAACGCTAGCAGTAATAACACACCTGTTGAAATAAGTTATGGGGGGAGTGGTGATCCACCGGGAATACAGGTCTACATCTCCTGATGAGGCAGACTGCATCATTGTTCAACAAGCAGTAACAGCTGCGACTGAATTCCAAGTAGGCATGTCAGTGATTGTAGATGGTACCGATGTCTTCGTTCTTCTGCTTCACCACTACTTTGCGGGACAGTTAACCAGTCACATGATCATGGAATCGCCGATTCACAGTATAACCGTTATTGACATACAAGCTACTGTTAAACAACAGCAGAGCATAGTAGATGGACTGTTGTCTATGCACGCCCTATCGTGTTGTGATAAATGTGCTTTCTAGTTCGGCATTGGTAAAGTCAGGGTAGTGAAAGTACTGCGAGAATTTTACTCCTCGTCACTATTGGGTGACATCCATGCATTGTTACCAGATATAACAAAACATGCATCGTATTGTGTGGCCACATGCTATGGACACAAGGACTGTAGCAGTATGTCTGAGGCAAGGAAGAAGTCATTGGCCACAAAGGTTAGAAAGGGCACCACAGCCATGCCACAGCTAAAGTCTCTACATCCCACAATAGAAGCATTTCTTGAAATTGTCAAACGGGCACACCTGCAGGCAGCTGTGTGGAAACAGGCTTTGAATCTAGACCCTCCCTTGCTAGATCTAACAGAACATGGATACGTTCGTGACGACAGTTCCAAGACTGCCTAAATCGATACTCGAAGATGTGTCCCCTGCTCCACAAGAGGTTCTGAAACGGATTCGCTGCTCTTGTGAAAGTGAAAGACCTTGCAAATCAGGAAGATGTGGATGTGTGAGCGGTAAACTACCGTGCACTGTATTTTGGGGATGTCATGCTGAGGACTGTCATAACAAACTGACTAAATATGACGTAGCTTCCGATGAAGATGACCACGATAACAATTTGACATAAAGGTATTAATTGCCAACACAGACACATGAGAGATACATCATGTTGTTAACTATATACACTGTCATGTACTATACACTCTTATATCGTAATAGTTAAAGGAGAAGAAATGTGAACGATTTATGTATGCGTCATGGCTTGCCCAGCATAGACACTACTAGAACATTATGACTTTTCAGTCAATTTATTCTATATAAGGGATATCTGAAATAAATTTACTTTATGACCTGGTTTCTGTCAGCTTAATTATATTCTAACTTATACGTCAAATGACAAACTACTAATATTATATTGAAGGTGTTCAATGATATTGTCACCATTTAGATCAATCAAGCATGTCATTCAAAAGTACAGCAAACTGTTAACAGATTGACAACGGCCATATTGGAATATTCAAATGAAGCTAATATATTTAAATTGTAATATAAGATGTATTATATGTGACCTTTATTTTATCAAAACACTTAAACAAATCATCTAAATATATCAAAAATTGTATCCAGAATGTGGTGACATCAAACCGGATACCCGGTTGCGGCGACATTCTTTCGGGCGATGTTTTCCATTGCCTCTCACCTCTGATCTATGTGAGAAAGTAGTCAGTGGCTTCGAAAGAATGTTGTGTAAGTACTGGTGTGGGAAAGCCAGGAAAACATGGGTAGGTGCACTGACCGCCGTGATATGACCAAAGCTGTTGAAAGCGGCGTTAAACTCCAAACAAACAAACAAACAAACCGGTCTCCCAAGATGACGGCGGCCATCTTGGATTTATGCAAACGAAAGATTTTTCAAATAATAATAAAAGTTGATCTATTGGGTTCCTAATGTCTTAAAACCCCGTTAAAACATTTAAAATTCGTTTAAGATATCTTATAGAAGCCAAGATAACTTATTAATAGTATATTCAATAGATCACTGGCGGCCATCTTGGTTTTATGCAAATTAGAAGAAATGCCCAAAGGTAACAGGGTGTCATCAAACGGATTGTTAATATTTATTGTCTCAGTGACCCAAATCAATCATAAAACATTGTTTATACTCTACTTCCGGGTATACCCCTAAAATCCCTTTTGGCTGCCAGACTATAAAAAAAAAAAGGTCATAAGGGCAAATGAAGGAAAATCATGTTAACACTGGAGGTTGCATTTTGAATCTTTGTCAGAATAATTGTCTTGATGTGTTTTGCATTAGAAATGATATTGCATAATTCAGGTGAGCAATCTAGGGCCATGATGACCGTCTGTCTTTTCAATTTGACTTAATATTTTTGCGAAAGAAATTTTGTCCAGGGGAGGACCTGTTTAGGTCATATTTGGAGGTAAAAGGTCATAATGACTTTACTTTGTCATTTCATTTTGTAGATATATGTTCTTTGGGTGAATCTCCATAAGACTTTTTTCAAGCCATGTTGATTGATAAAATAAATGTCCACCAGGGGGCTGGTCTGTTTTGTCTAATATGGCTATAGTGAACATTTTAAAAATCTTCTCCGAAAGTATCGGGAAGATTTTCAAATAGTTCTGGAGAAATATGAATACATTTGCTACTGATCTCAAACAATGTGGTTTCTAGATAAATATTTTTACTTTTGATTATTTCTTTACATGTAGGTCAGAAATGCCAGAAATGACATCATGCATAATGCAAAGATGGAGACACCAACCACAGATCTGAAGAGGTATTTCAACATACTGAACGATGTTTTAAATGATTCAAAACATCTACAAGGTCTAACCAAAGTGAAGGATGCTAAAGACAAGTTATATCAGGTAAAATCAAATAACATCAACAGTTGGTAGTGTAACAATATTCATGAGAACAAACATACATTTTCCAGACTGGTTTACAATGTTGATTGTAATGTTTGGCTAACTTGATGTACTGTGTTGCAAGAGTAAGTCATTATTGATGAACAATGCTTAGATTTATTTTACTATTACTATTTTTGCCAATAGTCACAGGAAACTGTTATCCTATAACAGAAAAGATGCTTAAGGCTGCACAACATAACAAACATGAGATTGATTGTTTGATACATTTGATTATAATGCCTTTTTCAAAAGTATTTCAGTTATATTATGACAACTAGTTCTCCTATTCTCCTAACATGTTTGTCCTTTGCCTTTCACATCAATATACCATAATTGGCACGTAGTGACAAGGTGAGCTTTTGTGATCGCCCTATGTCCGTCGTCTGTCCACAATTTCTTGTGAACATGTCGATGATACAGTATTCATTTATGATCCGATATTTACCAAACCTATTCAGTAGCTAGATATACATGAGAGCTCGGTTCCTTTCGAAAACCAGCCAGATCCATCTGTGCATGACGGGATTATGGCCCTTTAAAATTGGCAAAAATGCTATAATTGACATTGTGAACACGATAATTACTTCATTTATTATTTGATGCTTACCAAACTTATACAGTAGCTAGATATACATAAAAGCTCAGTTTTTTTGAAAACCAGCCAGATCCGTTTATGCATGATGGGATTATGGCCCTTTAAAATTTGCAAAATTGCTATAATTGACCTTGTGAACACGATAATAACTTCATTTATTATCCAATGTTTACCAAACTTATACAGTAGCCAGATATACATGAAAGCTCGGTTCCTTTCGAAATCCAGTGAGATCTGTTCATGCATGACAGGATTATGGTCCTTTAAAATTGGCAAAATTGCTATAATTGACCTTGTGAACACTATAATTTCTTCATTTATTATCCGATGTTTACCAAACTTATACAGTACCTAGAAATACATGAAAGCTTGGGTCCTTTTGAAAACCAGCCAGATCAGTCATGCATGACTGAATTATAGCCCTTTGAAATTGGCAAAATTGTTATAATTGACTTTGTGAACACGATACAAATTAATTTATTTGTCAAATGTCCTTTACATTGGCAATATTGACACATTGTCGAAAACTATGGCCGCCAGGGGGTGGGGCTTATATGGCTAAAGTGAAAATAAATAAAACAGGTGAGCGATACAGGGCCATCCATCATGGCCCTCTTGTTTTTGGATCCATGCAAAATTCTTGTTTCCATCACCAAAATCTTCTCCTCGGAAATTGTCAGGCCAATTTTCAAATAATTATGTCGAAAATTTTAATGTTCCTAGGGTGACCCTCTATTAAATTCCCTCAAGCCATGTTGATTGGTCAAAAACTATGGTCGCCAAAGAGCGGGGCTATTTAGCCTTATAAAGATAAAATAGTGAAAATTTAAAAATCTTCTACTGCAAAAGTGTGAAGCCGATTCTCAAATAATTTTGTAGAAGTGTTCCTTGGTTGACCCTCTATCAGATTCCTTCCAGGAATGTTGATTGGTCAAAGAACATGGCTGCCAGAGGTCGGAGCTATTTTGCCTTTTATCGCTATAGTGAAAACTTAAAAAATCTTTTCCTCGGAAAGTGTCGACCCGATTTTCAAATAATTATGTAGAAAATGTTAATGTTCCTAGAGTGACCCTATATTAGATTCCTTCAAGCAATGATGATTGGTAAAAAAACATGGCTGCCAGAGGGCAGGGATATTTTGCCTTATATCGCTATAAAGTGAAAACTTAAGGTGTCAGGCCGTTTTTAAAATAATTATGTAGAAAATTTTTTTGTTCCTAGGGTGACCCTCTATTAGATTCCCTTAAGCCATGATGATTGGTCAAAATCTATGGCCGCCAATGGGCGGGGCTATTTAGCCTTATAAAGATAAAATAGTGAAAATTGAAAAATCTTCTACTCCAAAAGTGTCAAGCCGATTCTCAAAAAAAATTGTAGAAGTGTTCCTTGGGTGAACCTCTATCAGATTCCTTCCAGCAATGTTGATTAGTCAAAAAACGTGGCTGCCAGAGGGCGGGGCTATTTTGCCTTATATCGCTATAGTGAAAACTTAAAAAATCTTTTCCTCGGAAAGTGTCAGGCCGATTTTCAAATAATTATGTAGAAAATGTTATTGTTCCTAGGGTGACCCTCTATTACATTCCCTCAAGCCATGTTGATTGGTCAAAAACTATTGCCGCCAAAGGGCGGGGCTATTTTGCCTTACAAAGATAAAATAGTGAAAGTTTAAAAATCTTCTTCTCCAAAAGTGTGAAGCTGATTCTCAAATAATTCTGTAGAAGTGTTCATTGGGTGACCCTCTATCAGATTCCCTCAAGTCATGTTGATTGGTCAAAAACTATTGCCACCAAAGGGCGGGGCTATTTTGCCTTATAAAGATAAAATAGTGAAAGTTTAAAAATCTTCTACTCCAAAAGTGTGAAGCCGATTCTCAATTAATTCTGTAGAAGTGTTCCTTGGATGACCCTCTATCAGATTCCTTCAAGCCATGTTGATTGGTCGCAAACTATGGCCATCAGGGGGCGGGGCTTTTTTACCTTATATGGCTATAGTGAAAACAAAAAAAATCTTCTCCTCTTTCAAATAGTTGTGTAGAAGTGATCCTTGGTTGACCCTTATCAGATTCCTACAAGTCATGTTGATTGGTTTGAAATCATTGCCGTCTGTGGCCGGGGCTATTTTTGCCTTATATTGCTAAAGTGAAAACTTAAAAAATCTTCTCGGAAATTCTCAAATAATTTGTAGAAATGTTCCTTGGGTGACCCACTATAAGATTTCTTCAAACCATGTAGATTGGTTTAAAAACATTGGGCAATTTTGCATTATATGGCTATAGTGAAAACTTAAAAAATATTCTCCTCCGAAAGTGTCAGGCCGATTTTAAAATAATTTTGAAGAAATGTTCCCCGTGTAACCTTCTATCCGATTCCTTCAAGCCATGTTGATTGGTCGAAAACTATGGCCGTCTGGGGGCGGAGTTATCTTACCTTATATGTCTAAAGGGAAAACTAAAACAATCTTCTCCTCCGAAATTGTCCGGCCTACATTTCAACCATGCATCATAGGATTTCAAAGAAACTTGGCACACACGTTCACCATGATGAGGCGGCGTGTCGTGCCAAAGACCCAGGTCTGTACCTCAAATGTCAAGGTCACACTCAGTGGTCAAAGGTCAAAATGAGTACTGTTTGATAGGACTGTACCTTGTACGGCCCACATTTCAACCATGCATCATAGGATTTCAAAGAAAGTTGGCACAAACGTTTACCATGATGAGGCGGCGTGTCACGCACAGGATCCAGGCTTGTACCTCAAATGTCAAGGTCACACTTAGAGGTCAAAGGTCAAAATGAGAACTGTTTGATAGGACTGTACCTTGTCTGGCCCGCATCTTAACCATGAATTATAGAATTCCCAAGTTACTGCGGGCACACGTACATGTTCACCATGATGAAGTGATATGTTGCACTTAAAACGCAGGCCTGTACCTCAAAGGTCAAGGTCACACTTAGAGGTCAAAGGTCAAAATGAGAAACCATGCATCACAGAATTCCCAAGTTACTGGGCACACATGTTCACCATGATGGGGTGACATGTGGCGCACAAGACACAGGCCTGTAACTGGAGGGTCCAGGTCACACTTGTTCGCATTTGTAATACTTATGTTAATGTTGGTTTTCTTGCACCTCTGCTCCTTTCTTCTTTCAAGCGACATGTGATGTGTGGCTGCTTCATTGAACATCACATATAGCTTTGCATATTCACTGTTACTCAAATTGTGTAGTATTCCAAATTCTCAATGTTGATTGTTTGACACTTAAATTCATCAAGTTTTTGAAATGATGAGGGCTGCTCTCTTACTTACTGATGACACAGATTACCAAAATGTTACGGATCAATGTTTAACCTACTAAATTATGTTTCAGCTCCAAAGTAATCTAATAACAATAACAACAGAGGATGAACAGATGATACGTGTTGAATCATTAAAGGCATTAGAAAGAAAGACAGAGGCATGTATATATGAAATTGACAAAAAGAAAGACGAAAGTATCCATGAAATTGTTCGAGAGATTGACACTAAGAAAGAAGACTGTGTTCAAGTAATTAACAAAAAGAAAGACAAAAGTATCCATGAAATTGTTCAAGAGATTGACACTAAGAAAGAAGCCTGTGTTCAAGTAATTGACAAAAAGAAAGATGAAAGTATCCAAGAAATTGTTCAAAAGATTGACACTAAGAAAGAAGACTGTGTTCAAGTAATTGACAAAAAGAAAGAAGAAAGTATGCAAGAAATTGTTCAAGAGATTGACACTAAGAAAGAAGACTGTGTTCAAGTAATTGACAAAAAGAAAGAAGAAAGTATGCAAGAAATTGTTCAAGAGATTGACACTAAGAAAGAAGACTGTGTTCAAGTAATTGACAAAAAGAAAGACGAAAGTATCCAAGAAATTGTTCAAGCAATTGACAAAATGAAAGAAGAAAGTATCCAAGATAAAGAATACAAAAGAAAAACTAATGGTAAGCTATTATCTTATTTTACATTTAACTGACTCTCTAGACTTTGTGACATCCTTAGAATTATCCCACACCTCAGCACGCTTGGTCAGGATCCTGAGTCGCACGCGCATCCTTGAAGCTTTTTGAGAATAATCATGACCTAAATCGTCAAAATAAGTATATATTTTGATCGTAATTGCCTCTTAAGATCCGTTTTGGTATGGTATGTCTTGCCTGAATAATAAGCACATTATCCTTAGATAAATGTAATATTGATAATATTGCCTTATATGGCTTAAGTGAAAACTTAAAAAATCTTCTCGGAAAGAATCGGGCCTTTTTTCAAATAATTTTGAAGAAATGTTCCGTGTTTGACCTTCTATCATATTGCTTCAAGTCGTGTTGATTGGTTGAAAAACATGGCCAACAGGGGGCAAGGCTGTTTTGCTGTATATGGCTATAGTGAAAACCATAAAAATCTTCTTCTCCCAAACTATTTGGCTGATTTTCAAATAATTTTGCAGAAATGTTCCTTGGGTGTTACTCTATGAGATTCCTTCAAGCCATGGTGATTGGTAAAAAAGCATGGCCACCCGGGAGGGGGGTGGAGGGCTTTTTGAATGTTTGCCTAATTGCAGTGGAGCGGTATTGGCCCTCTTGGGCCTCTTGTTTGCAGTATACTCGGGTTGTAACGTCTAACACCCTTACCTTTCATCCTATTCAATACTGTTTTTCTAACTATCTCCACTGGAAACTCTCTCCAATAACAATTTAAATAGAAACTGCATCAGGTCTTGACAAGTGGTACATAGGTAGAGCGTCGGCCTCTTTCTTGTACAAAAGGTCCCGGGTTTGAATCCCGTGATGAACGAGTTCTGCCTGATAGATTTTTCCACCCAAACGGCGCGAGTACTGGTTAAGTATCCAGGCAGCAGACATTGAGCGTGATAAATATAAGCTTAAAGCTTGTTTCGCAATCGATGTAAAATAAATAAGTTTAAATTGATTTAATGACCAAAAATTTATTCAGGGTTTGCAAAACCGTGTTTTTGTCAAGTTTCTTGCAGCTTTGAAAATAAAGCATCATACCAATTATGTATATTACAAGTTGTTCTTTATCGTCAACATCATTTTTCAAACTACAAGGAAGATAATCTGATCATATAACAAATTGTTATTAAATATGTTCAAAATGGTACGCAGATGTCTTGAAACCTTTTTGCCTTATATGGCTATAGTGAAAACTTAAAAAACATCTTCTCCGAAAGTGTCAGGCCGATTTATAAATAATTTTGTAGAAATGTTCCTTAAGTAACCCACTTTCAGATTCCTTCAAGCCATGTTGATTGGTCGAAAAACATGGCCGCCGGTATGGAGGGCTATGTTGCATTATATGGCTATAGTGAAAACTTAACAAATCTTCTCCTCCAAAAGTGTCCGGCTGATTTTCAAATAATTTTGTAGAAATGTTCCTAGGGTGACCCTCTATCAGATTCCTTCAAACCAAATTGGTTGGTTGGAAACTACTCAACAGGGGGCTTGGCTTATATAGCTAAATTGAGGAAAAAAATCAGGCGAGCGATCTAGGGCCATCATGGCCCTCTTGTTTGTCAAAACTATTAAGATATTGCTTTGAAACTTACAACACTTATTGACCATCATTACTTCCATCAACAGACGAGAGAACATAACGCTGTCAAGATTTTTGTAAGAATTATGGCTCTTTTTCTTCCATCAATCAATTTTGGTTAAGTTTTTTGTACCAATTTAATTTTAGCTCACCTGAGCACGAAGTGCTCAAGGTGAGTTATTGTGATCGCCTTTTGTCCGTCGTCCGTCAACATCTTCTCCTCAGTAACCAGTGGGTCAATTGGAATGATCTCACCAGAAAACCTTCAAATAATTGAGATCCATGCAGAATTTGGGTTTCCATGGCAACGAAACGAAAAAAAAAATTCTCCCAAACTGGTTGTCAGATTTTCAAATAATTTTGTAGAAATAATCCTTGGATGACCCTTTATCAGATTCCTTCAAGCCATGTTGATTGGTCAACAAACATGGACGTCAGTGGACGGGGGGCTATTTTACATTATATGGCTATAGTGAAAACTTAAAAATTCTTCTCCTGCAAAAGTTTTAGGCCGATTTTCAAATAATTTTGTAGCAATGTTCCTATGTTGACCTTCTATCAGATTCCTTCAAGTTATGTTGATTAGATGGTTAAAGTGAAGAAAATTAAATCAGGTGAACGATCCAGTGCCATCATGGCCCTCTTGTTTTCAATACCATTACAGAAATTGCTTTGAAACTTACAACACTGTTTCACCATCATTACCTCCAGCATCAGACAAGAGCACATACATACGTAGCTCTGTCCATGTTTTTGTAAGAATTACGGCCCTTTTTCGACTTACAATTTTGGTTAAGGTTTTTGTTTTGAAAACCATTAGAAATATAGCTTATACACTTAATGATAGCTAGGTCAAGTTCGAATATGGGTCATATTGGGTCAAAAAATAGATCACTATGCAAAGCTTATGTAAAACCCTTTCAACACTCCGGAGACTGCCTTTTTAGCTCGACTTTTCGAAGAAAAAGGATGCTATTGCACTTGCGACAGCGTCTGCGTTGGTTGAAGGTTTTAGCTCACCTTTGCACAAAGTGCACAAGGTGAGCTATTGTGATCACATTTTGTCCAACGTCAGCGATTGCCTTGTTAACACTCTACAGGCTACATTTTGCATCCTATCTTAATGAAAGTTAATCAGAACATTTATCTCCATCAAATCTTGGACAAGTTCTAAACTAGGCCATATGAGATCAATAACTTGGTCACTTTGTCAAATTGAAGGAAAATCTTGTTAACACTGAGGAGGTCGTTTTTTTTAACTTGAGCATGTTGAAACTCTATCGGAATGTTTTTCTTTTTGATATCTAGGTAAAGTTTGAATATGGTTCATGTCGTTCAAAAACTAGGTCACTAGGTCAAATTGAAGATAAATCTTATTAACACTCTAGAGCCGCAATTGTTAAAGTATGTCAGAATATTTGTCTTAATAATATCTAAGTCAAGTTCGAATATGGGTAATATTGGGTCAGAAACTAGGTCACTAGGCTAAATTGAAGGGAAATCTTGTTAACACTCTGGAGGCTGCATTTTTATCTTGAGCATGTTAAAACTCAGAATGTTTGTCCTGGATGATATGTACATGTAGGTCATGTCTGTTTAAAAACGAGGTTACTAGGCCAAATTAAAGGGAAATCTTGTCTGCAGACGCATTTTGATGCAATAGCAACAGACAACTTTTTAAAACATTGTGGCCAACGGGGAAATTGCTAATTATGAGCAGTTTCTCCTTTGGCCACAATGTTTTCAAATTTATTTAACAATAATGCTTTCTTTTACGGAGATTTTTCAGGTTTTTGTCATTATTTTTTCAAAGTTGTCTATTGCAGATTTGTGTATGTGGGAAAGGGTGAACACTGTAGAAGCCGCATCTTTTGATTAAACTTTTGTCAGAATGTTTATCTTAATGATATCTCTAGAGGTCAAGTTCGAAAATAAGTCATGCCAGGTAAAAAAAATAGGTCACTCAGCCAAATTGAAGGTAAATCTTGTTAACACTCTGGAGGCCGCATTTTTAACTTGAGCATGTTAAAACTTAAGCAGAATGTTTGTCTTGATGATATGTAGGTAGAGTTTAGATATTGGTCATGTATGGTCAAGTTCGAATATAGATCATATTGAAGGAAAATCTTTTAAACACTCTAGATGCCGCAAGTTCGACATTTTGTCAAAATGTTTATCTTAATGATATCTAGGCCAAGTTGGAATATGGGTCATATTGTTTGAAACTAGGTCACTAGGCCAAATTGAAGGAAAATAGTGTTAACACTCTTGAAGCCGCATTTTTACTTTGAGCAAGTCGAAACTGTGTCAGAATGTTTGTCTTGATGATATCTAGTCCATTTTCGAATATATGTGTCATATTAGGTAAATAAAAATAGGTCACAAAGAGTATTACAATGTATTTATTATTGAAGGAAATGTCTCAGAATTTGCAAACAAATCAAGTACCAAACATATGATTTTGGAAAATACATACATTGCAGATTAACACTTTATTAAGACACAGCAAGATTATTCCACATACTTCATATCTCATATGATGTGCTCTTTGTGAGTATTTTCATTGATGGTTACATCTGCTCACAAAATAGTTAACTATAAATGGCAAGGATAAATGAATTCTAAATCATTAACATGAAGGTCATCTTTTGTCGTTGATTAACAATTAAACTAACAGTTTGATATTTCCTTTGCCGAGCCCCAGTAGCTCAGTCGGTAGCAGCGCGGGCTGCCAATCCAGGGGTTGTGAGTTCGAATTCCAGCTCGGCCAACATTTTTTCCGATGTTTGACAAAAGTCACTGTAACATGGTTCATTTGTCTTTCACTAATGGGCTTGCAATCTATGTGGAAAAGCAGCCAGTTACTTGGAAAGTATGTTGTGTTGAGTACTGGTATGCCAGGAAACGCATGAATAGGTGAACTGGGCACCGCGATATGACTGAAAATTTGTTGAAAACGGCGTTAAACCCAAAATCAATCAATCAACTTATATTTTCTCTCAACAGAGCTAAAGGAAGAGATAGTTGACCACTACATGTCCAATTGTTACTGTGTATCATCCATACCAGTTCTCGAAGATGGCGATGAGGCACTCGTAGATGATTTCTTCATGATGCCAGAGATGAAACGTGTTAAGCCTGCAACCAACGAAAGCAATGTTAACACAAAATCATCAGACAGTATATCATCGATTCATGGATTATTCTTAAAGGATAAACAACGGATTAGAAAAGTTTGTATTGTTGGGGAAGCAGGTCGAGGTAAAACTACACTTTGCCAAAAGATGATTTCATCCTGGTGCACGATTCACAAAAACAAAGAAACTGCAACTTACAGTGAACCAGCAAATAGAAGTTTTGATAATGATGACCAACAATTTCTAAAATCATTCAAATTTCTATTTTATATACCTCTTCGTAACCATAAGACGTCAAATGTTGTTGAAATGATAAAAAATGACTTGGTCAGAAAAGGCTTGCACGATTTGTTAGATGAAGTCTTGGGCAAGGAATCTGATTCATGTTTAGTCATTCTTGATGGGTTAGATGAATGGACTGCAGAAAAAGACTATACAGGCACGTTACCGCACCTTGATCCAAGAGAGAAGTTTTCTGTTATAATAACCACCAGACCGTGGAAACTCGAAGTTCTTCGCCCAAAACAACCTGATATTGGACAAGAAATTGAACTGAACGGAATTTCAGATGAGGATCTGTTTGTGGAGAATGTGCTTAAAGTATTGGACAGGAAATTACACAAAGAAAATAAAACATCTTACTCTTTTTTTGATCACATTGAATTGAACAAGATGACGAATTTAATAGAGATTCCGTTGATTTTTACACAGCTTATTTGTATGTGGTATGATGATTTAGATTGTCGTTACACACAAACAGAAATCTACTTTGCAATGATAGAGTATTTGTTTGACGTGGCAGACAGACGTCAACAAAGGCCATATCAAACAGTCATACCTGCTTCACAGGTTTCAATTAAACATAGTTCAGTACACTCACTACACATATTCAAGGGTCGTACCCAGTGCCAGAAATACCGTCAACTCTTAGTCAACCTGTCTGAATTAGCTTATTGCACCTTATTCAACGAGGAAAGAGAGAACGCCCTAGTGTTTGAGCATTCTATGTCTAAAATATATAATTTAACAGAAAAAGATGTTCAATTTTGTTTGAATGTTGGTTTACTTTCACAAGCAAAATATTGTAGCAAAGTAACATCTCCTTCAAAGAAGTTGTCTTTTGTCCACAAGACTTTTCAAGAATTGTTGGCAGCTATGTATATTGCTAATTTGAATGATGACGGTCTTATGTCAATGTCACAAACATTGAAATGCTTGAATGTTGTACGTGAAATGGCACAGGTATTGATATTCCTTAGCGGAATGAGGCCAGACTGTTTTGGTGCTTTGAGTAGGCAGATTGCTGAACTAGCAGATAAAGATGAAATAGTGCTTAAAGAGAGACAATCACTGTGTTTAGAATCACTTTCTTCAATGAGTAGCAGTTCTTCATCCATTCAGAGTGTCTTGTCGGATTGCATTAAAGAAGGATATAGAGATGGAACGTTTCCAGATGAGCTCGTGGTGCATGATATTGATTTAATAAACGATGATGTTTTTGCAGCTAATGTTAAATCTGTGCTGCAGTGTCTAAATACAACGAAGATCAAGACACTCTCTGTTAATTCTGAAATGTTGAAGGATATTGTTGGACAAAAAATAAATTTTGTCAAATTACATGTAACTAATGTTTCTTCACAGAGACGTGTCATCGATCTTACTAGTTTAATAAAAGGATGTGTGCCATCTCTGGTATGTCTACATGTAGAAGGAAGGGGTTCTTCGGATACTTATGTGAATATGGATGATTTTATATCTACAATACATACATTGAATCATATAACCTGCATTGGATTATACATGATTGGTCTCTCACATTCAAATATTGAGAATTTAGCAAAATACCTATCAGGGAGTACACAGTTAAGAGAAATAAAGCTCGGATTCATACGTTGTACCAGTTGTGAACAGAACCAGTGTTTTTATAAGATAGACCTGTTACGCCATAAAACGCTGAATTATTTGAACTTGAATGCTCTGCATGGTCACGTTGAAATAGGTCAAGGTATACCTTTGACGGAATGTGAACTTTATAGTGCGAACATTGGGATGTCCTTTGTGGAGTGTTTGGAGAACTCAACAAGTCTACAAGTACTCCGGTTGGGTAATACATTTTTGCCCCGAGTTATGGAGACGAATTCATCCATAAACACTGTTTATCAGAAGATGGTGGGTGTAGTCCTACCAACATTGAAGAACTTGCGCCATTTATATCTACAGGAGTTAGACTGCGGACAAGTATTGTTGAATTGTTCACAGCTGACAAGTCTAGAATGGATACAGCTCATACGAGTAACAATGACATTAGAGTGTGTACAATGTTTGGTTGACAGTCTGTCTCAGACAAACAACGAAATAGACATTGGTATGATGGGTGTAACAGTTAATCCTAAACACGACCTGTCCGCAGTAAAGGAATACATCTTGGATACATGGGCGATTGGTTTTCGTACAGAGTATGGTGATACCGGAACATTTACTATATGGGGTACAATAGATTTTTCTAGGACTCCATACGTACAGACGGATATTGAAGACTGATGAGACCGTGTGGATACAAAGTTTCGTCCGAGTTTTCACTCTACGCAGATGCAGTGAGACCCGAAATCGACAGACGCGGTTTAAATGTATTCATTATCCATGATAAACCACAACAAAATGCAATTCTGATTTTATTGATAGGGGTTATAAAGGATCACAGCTTTCTGTCCTTTTCCCACATTGTTTTTAAGTCAACTCCTGCTTAGGAGACTAAATTTGTTTGTAATTGTGAAGGGTTTAAGGGGATTGAACTAAATTGGAAGTGTGTAAAGACTGGGATAAGTCGATGTGGATTTTTGTTCACAAAATGTCATCTGAATGAGTGTTTTGTCTAAGTTAAACGACATATTCGAATGTTCACATCTTTGAAAAATGAGGGAATTATTTTTAAATGAAACTGTTATCGTTGAAAAGAATAAAAACTAATGCGGCAAAAGGAGAAAGTGTGAGAGGCAAGCTATTTTATCATTTAGTAAATGGAACAAAACTGTTCACTACGAAAAACCGCCGTGGCCTAATGGTTAGCGTCGGCGATTTGGAGCCGGGCGTCCCGGGTTCGATCCCCAGTCGCGGCACTGTGGTCATTGTGTGTGGAGTGCCCTTAGACGAGGCACATTTCCTAGCCTATAACTGGTTTGTTTAGCCAGGGATCATGAATAAGTGAGCTTTCGCCGTGATATAACTGAAATAATGTTTAAAACGGCGTAAAACTTCACCATAACAAACAAATCATTCATTCATAACGTTGTTAATGTATGCATATATAATGTATTTATTTGTTTTTAGATAGAAACTGTGTACAGTTACTCAATAAAGAATACATGTACATATACATGTGTATATCTATCTATATATCTGATCACATTCTAGCCTAGCAACCGTCTTTGAAGCCCTCGAAGAATAACACTTTCCCACGTGTAGACACATGTCTTCTTTTTGCCTCGTAGTTGAAAACAGTATGGCATAAGGAGATATTGCTCATGATGAGCAATTTCTTCTTTTTCGTAATGTTTTACAAAAACCGTCGGTCTCATAGAAGAGAGTTTAAACACAGATCAGACTTGCGAATTTTACTGTCTGATCTAAAGTACACCGGGATTACAATGTCCGCTTTTCGCCTCGGTGATGTGTAGTGGTCCTCCTAGATTCCGGGATGTTGTGGGTTTGATCCCCGGCAGGGTCATACCAAAGACACTTCCAAACAATTGTAGTAATGGCTGCCCTCCTTGGAGCTCAGGGTTGCGGGGTTCGCATTACGACTGACTGGCTTGTAGACCAGTACAGTTAAGAACATCACGACATTGACAATCTGAGCGGATCGTGAGCGTGATTGGAACGAAGTTGGAACGCTTTAAGAGCGGAACGGAATTTTGCCCTCTGAACGAAACAATCATAATAAATGAAATAATCCAATCCCATGAATGCTTCGCTCATTGAGCAGTTGCAACGATTTACTAGATAAATTGTTTACGAAACTACTTTTGATAAAAAAGAAACGTTCTCAGTAGGCGTAAAAAGGCAATCACAATTTGAAAGAATGAACGTTTAAGAGTGGTGGAACGTGAGCGGAGCGGAACTGAACGGAACGGAGCGGAGAGTGAACGGTCAATTTCAAGTTCTTAACTGTTTACAGTTAAAAACAGCATGGAATTGACAATCAAGTCTGGATTCAAACTCACAACCCCTGGATTAAACATTAGTCGTTCGAACAGAAAACCAACACAATGGATTCTGCGTAATGTATCGACCCAGATCAGCCCGCGCAGGCTAATCTGGGCAGACACATTCCGTCTCAGGGAGATAGAGTAACGAGTCCTGAAACACAAAATCCGCAGGAGACGAAAGGTGTATGTCCGTGTTAGCCTACGCTGCATGCTTAGGCTCATCCTTTGGATACTTTACGCAGAATCCATTATGTTGATTTTCTCGCGGGACGGCTCACATATTCTGCGAGGGAAATCATTTTTCTATCTTCGCAAAATGGTCCTTGGATTTATATTTTTGAAAACTGTATTGTGTTAAAGGGGATTCAACGTTTCGATCTGATTCTCGTCGTATTTACAGATGACGACTGTTTCAATTTTAACAGTCGTATTAACAAACGTCGTCTGCTAAAGAGTCGCCAGATGACGACTGTATCAACTATACCCATCGTATGCTAAAGAGTCGCCAGATGACGACTGTTTCAATTGTACCCGTCGTATTTACAAACGTCGTCTGCTAAAGAGTCGCCAGATGACGACTGTATCAATTTTACCCGTCGTATTTACAAACGTCGTCTACTAAAGAGTCGCCAGATGACGACTGGATCAATTTTACCCGTCCTATTTACAAACGTCGTCTACTAAAGAGTCGCCAGATGACGACTGTATCAATATTACCCGTCGTATTTACAAACGTCGTCTGCTAAAGAGTCGCCAGGTGACGCCTGTATCAATATGACCCGTCATATTTACAAACGTCGTCTGCTAAATAGTCGCCAGATGACGATTGTATCAATTTTACCAGTCGTATTTACAAACGTCGTCTGCTAAAGAGTCGCCAGGTGACGCCTGTATCAATTTTACCCGTCGTATTTACAAACGTCGTCCATTGCCTCTCACCTCTGATTTATGTGAGAAAGTAGTCAGTGGCTTCGAAAGAATGTTGTGTAAGTACTGGTGTGGGAAAGCCAGGAAAACATGGGTAGGTGCACTGACCGCCGTGATATGACCAAAGCTGTTGAAAGCGGCATTAAACTCCAAACAAACAAACAAACAAATTACAAACGTCGTCTGCTAAAGAGTCGCCAAATGACGACTGTATCAATATGACCCGTCGTATTTACAAACGTCGTCTGCTAAATAGTCGCCAGATGACGATTGTATCAATTTTACCCGTCGTATTTACAAACATCGTCTGCTAAAGAGTCGCCAGATGACGACTGTTTCAATTTTACCCGTCGTATTTACAAACGTCGTCTGCTAAAGAGTCGCCAGATGACGACTGTATCAACTATACCCATCGTATGCTAAAGAGTCGCCAGATGACGACTGTTTCAATTGTACCCGTCGTATTTACAAACGTCGTCTGCTAAAGAGTCGCCAGATGACGACTGTATCAATATGACCCGTCGTATTTACAAACGTCGTCTGCTAAATAGTCGCCAGATGACGATTGTATCAATTTTACCCGTCGTATTTACAAACATCGTCTGCTAAAGAGTCGCCAGATGACGACTGTTTCAATTTTACCCGTCGTATTTACAAACGTCGTCTGCTAAAGAGTCGCCAGATGACGACTGTATCAACTATACCCATCGTATGCTAAAGAGTCGCCAGATGACGACTGTTTCAATTGTACCCGTCGTATTTACAAACGTCGTCTGCTAAAGAGTCGCCAGATGACGACTGTATCAATTTTACCCGTCGTATTTACAAACGTCGTCTACTAAAGAGTCGCCAGATGACGACTGGATCAATTTTACCCGTCCTATTTACAAACGTCGTCTACTAAAGAGTCGCCAGATGACGACTGTATCAATATTACCCGTCGTATTTACAAACGTTGTCTGCTAAAGAGTCGCCAGGTGACGCCTGTATCAATATGACCCGTCATATTTACAAACGTCGTCTGCTAAATAGTCGCCAGATGACGATTGTATCAATTTTACCCGTCGTATTTACAAACGTCGTCTGCTAAAGAGTCGCCAGGTGACGCCTGTATCAATTTTACCCGTCGTATTTACAAACGTCGTCCATTGCCTCTCACCTCTGATTTATGTGAGAAAGTAGTCAGTGGCTTCGAAAGAATGTTGTGTAAGTACTGGTGTGGGAAAGCCAGGAAAACATGGGTAGGTGCACTGACCGCCGTGATATGACCAAAGCTGTTGAAAGCGGCATTAAACTCCAAACAAACAAACAAACAAATTACAAACGTCGTCTGCTAAAGAGTCGCCAGATGACGACTGTATCAATATGACCCGTCGTATTTACAAACGTCGTCTGCTAAATAGTCGCCAGATGACGATTGTATCAATTTTACCCGTCGTATTTACAAACATCGTCTGCTAAAGAGTCGCCAGATGACGACTGTTTCAATTTTACCCGTCGTATTTACAAACGTCGTTTGCTAAAGAGTCGCCAGATGACGACTGTTTCAATTTTACCCGTCGTATTTACAAACATCGTCTGCTAAAGAGTCGCCAGATGACGACTGTATCAATACTACCCGTCGTATTTACAAACGTCGTTTGCTAAAGAGTCGCCAGATGACGACTGTTTCAATTTTACCCGTCGTATTTACAAACATCGTCTGCTAAAGAGTCGCCAGATGACGACTGTATCAATATTACCCATCGTATTTACAAACGTCGTCTGCGAAAGAGTTGCCAGATGACGACTGTATCAAGTTTACCCGGCGTCGTTATATGACGAATGTATCAATATGACCCGTCGTATTAACAAACGTCGTCTGCTAAAGAGTCGTCAGATGACGACTGTATCAATTTTACCAGTCGTATTTACAAACGTCGTCTTCTAAAGAGTCGCCAGGTGACGACTATCAATATAACCCGTCGTATTTACAAACGTCGTCTGCTAAAGAGTAGCCAGGTGACGACTATCAATCTTACCCGTCGTATTTACAAACGTCGTCTATTAAATAGTCGCCAGATGACGACTGTATCAATTTTAACCGTCGTATTAACAAACGTCGTCTGCTAATGAGTCGTTATATAACGAATGTATCAATATGACCCGTCGTATTAACAAACGTCGTCTGCTAAAGAGTCGTCAGATGACGACTGTATCAATTTTACCCTTCGTATTAACAAACGTCGTCTGCTAAAGAGGCGCCAGATGACGACTGTATCAATTGTACCCTTCGTATTAACAAACGTCGTCTGCTAAAGAGTCGTCAGATGACGACTGTATCAATTTTACCCATCGTATTTACAAACGTCGTCTACTAAAGAGTCGTCAGGTGACGACTATCAATATTACCCGTCGTATTTACAAACGTCGTCTGCTAAAGAGTCGCCAGATGACGATTGTTTCAATATTACCCGTCGTAGGCTATTTAAAAAGGTCGTCTGCTAAAGAGTCGCCAGATGACGAATGTATCAATTTTACCCGTCGTATTTACAAAAGTCGTCTGCTAAAGAGTCGTCAGATGACGAATTTATCAATATGACCCGTCATATTTACAATAGTCGTCTGCTAAAGAGTCGTCAGATGACGAATTTATCAAAATGACCCGTCATATTTACAAAAGTCGTCTGCTAAAGAGTCGCCAGTTGACGAATGTATCAACATGACCCGTCATATTTACAAACATCGTCTGCTAAAGAGTCGCCAGGTGACGCCTGTATCAATTTTACCCGTCGTATTTACAAACGTCGTCTGCTAAAGAGTCGCCAGATGACGACTGTATCAATTTTACCCGTCGTATTTATAAACGTCGTCTGCTAAAGAGTTGCCAGATGACGACTGTATCAATTTTACCCGTCGTATTTACAAACATCGTCTACTAAATAGTCGCCAGATGACGACTGTATCAATATTACCCGTCGTAGGCTATTTAAAATGGTCGTCTGCTAAAGAGTCGCCAGATGACGAATGTATCAATTTTACCCGTCGTATTTTCAAACGTCGTCTGCTAAAGAGTCGTCAGATGACGAATTTATCAATATGACCCGTCATATTTACAAAAGTCGTCTGCTAAAGAGTCGCCAGTTGACGAATGTATCAACATGACCCGTCATATTTACAAAAGTCGTCTGCTAAAGAGTCGTCAGGTTTAGCACGGCAACAGTTTACTGACTTTTTGTGAGTCTCTTCAAGAATACCTCTGTATCTCCATAGCTCTGCCCCGTAACATAATATTGGTTCTACCGTTGTACAACGAGGAGGTTTAGCACGGCAACAGTTTACTGACTTTGTGTGTGTCTCTTCAAGAATATGTCTGTATCTCCATAGGTCTGCCCCGTAACATAATATTGGTTCTACCGTTGTACAACGAGGAGGTTTAGCACGGCAACAGTTTACTGACTGTGTGTGTGTCTCTTCAAGAATATATCTGTATCTCCATAGGTCTGCCCCGTAACATAATATTGGTTCTACCGTTGTACAACGAGGAGGTTTAGCACGGCAACAGTTTACTGACTTTGTGTGTGTCTCTTCAAGAATATATCTGTATCTCTATAGCTCTGCCCCGTAACATAATATTGGTTCTACCGTTGTACAACGAGGAGGTTTAGCACGGCAACAGTTTACTGACTTTGTGTGTGTCTCTTCAAGAATATATCTGTATCTCCAGAGCTCTGTCCCGTAACATAATATTGGTTCTACCGTTGTACAACGAGGAGGTTTAGCACGGCAACAGTTTACTGACTTTGTGTGTGTCTCTTCAAGAATATATCTGTATCTCCATAGCTCTGCCCCGTAATATAATATTGGTTCTACCGTTGTACAACGAGGAGGTTTAGCACGAAAACAGTTTACTGACTTTGTGTGTGTCTCTTCAAGAATATATCTGTATCTCCATAGCTCTGCCCCGTAACATAATATTAGTTCTACCGTTGTACAATAAGGAGGTTTAGCACGACAACAATTTACTGACTTTGTGTGTGTCTCTTCAAGAATATATCTGTATCTCCATAGCTCTGCCCCGTAACATAATATTAGTTCTACCGTTGTACAATAAGGAGGTTTAGCACGACAACAGTTTACTGACTTTGTGTTTGTCTCTTCAAGAATATATCTGTATCTCCATAGGTCTGCCCCGTAACATAATATTAGTTCTACCGTTGTACAACGAGGAGGTTAAGCACCTCGACAGTTTACTGATTTTTTGTGTGTCTCTTCAAGAATATATCTGTATCTCCATATGTCTGCCCCGTAGTATAATATTGGTTCTACCGTTGTATCAAATGTTTGAAAATAGTCCCTGTAATCCAAGGCTCCAGAACGAGGTGGTTTAGCCCTTTCCCTCATATATTTGCTTCCTGACGCCTATGCAACAAACGACTTTTGAACAAATTGTGACAAAAGTAGAAATTGCTGAAAACGAGCAATTTCTACTTTTGCCACAATGTTTTCAACTTTTTCAGTATTTAAAGCTTCATTTCAAAAGATTTTCTGTGTTTTGTCTATATGAAACTATCAGATGGGCTTACTAAAAAGGTACCATTTTTCCCTTTGTCTCAAAGGACCACCATTTCTAAACACAACTACCTTTATCTTTTTCTCAAAGGACCACCATTTCTAAACACAACTACCTTTATCTTTTTCTCAAAGGACCACCATTTCTAAACACAACTACTGTACATTTATTTTTGTTTTTAAATTTAAAGATATACCAACCTGTTTGAAGTCTTCTGTTTTAGTTGTCTCTGTAATAGTGCGACTCTATCAGCTGGGCTTGCTAAATCAACTAAGAACATTACAGCTATAATATTAGGAATGGAAGTGGTTGTTAAAATACCTGAGTTACATTAATTCTAAACAAATTGCCAACTTAAATCGCATCGACGGGTACTGTGTGTGCGTTCGAACAAGGGAAGTAACTAGTATGGAAATCTTCTACTTTTACGCAAGAGGTATTACTCTTGTAAGGGCAAACGAACGTCCTGAATCATCGGATGGCTTTTGACAAATCTGACGTTTTTCGCTAAGCCATACTTCCGGTAATGTTCGCTTGAAGATCCGGTTGGATTCTCAGTTGTATCATACCAAAGACTTTGACAGATGGCAGTTATAGTGGCTTCCCTCCTCCGCGCTTTGGGATACGCTGACTGGTACACGTGTGTGTGTGGATAAATTTAACTGCGGTGACTGGTACACGTGTGTGTGTGTGTGGATAAATATAACTGCGGTGACTGGTACACGTGTGTGTGTGTGTGGATAATATAACTGCGGTGACTGGTACACGTGTGTGTGTGTGTGTGTGTGGATAATATAACTGCGGTGACTGGTACACGTGTGTGTGTGTGTGTGGATAATATAACTGCGGTGACTGGTACACGTGTGTGTGTGGATAAATATAACTGGGGTGACTGGTACACGTGTGTGTGTGGATAAGTATAACTGCGGTAACTGGTACACGTGTGTGTGGATAAATATAACTGGGGTGACTAGTACACGTGTGTGTGTGGATAAGTATAACTGCGGTAACTGGTAAACGTGTGTGTGTGGATAAATATAACTGCGGTGACTGGTACACGTGTGAGTGGATAAATATAACTGCGGTGACTGGTACACGTGTGTGTGGATAAATATAACTGCGGTGACTTGTACACGTGTGTGTGTGGATAAGTATAACTGCGGTGACTGGTACACGTGTGCGTGGATAAATATAACTGCGGTGACTGGTACACGTGTGTGTGGATACATATAACTTCGGTGACTGGTACACGTGTGTGTGGATAAATATAACTGCGGTGACTGGTACACGTGTTTGTGGATAAATATAACTGCGGTGACTGGTACACGTGGTGTGTGGATAAATATAACTGGGGTGACTGGTACACGTGTGTGTGGATAAATATAACTGCGGTGACTGGTACACGTGTTTGTGGATAAGTATAACTGCGGTGACTGGTACACGTGTGTGTGTGGATAAATAAATCTGTGGTGACTGGTACACGTGTGTGTGTGGATAAGTATAACTGCGGTGACTGGTACACGTGTGTAGGGATAAATATAACTGCGGTGACTGGTACACGTGTGTGGGGATACATATAACTTCGGTGACTGGTACACGTGTGTGTGGATAAATATAACTGCGGTGACTGGTACACGTGTGTGTGTGTGGATAAATATAACTGCGGTGACTGGTACACGTGTGTGTGTGGATAAATAAATCTGTGGTGACTGGTACACGTGTGCGTGGATAAATATAACTGCGGTGACTGGTACACGTGTGTGGGGATACATATAACTGCGGTGACTGGTACACGTGTGTGTGGATAAATAAATCTGTGGTGACTGGTACACGTGTGTGTGTGGATAAGTATAACTGCGGTGACTGGTACACGTGTGTAGGGATAAATATAACTGCGGTGACTGGTACACGTGTGTGTGTGTGGATAAATATAACTGCGGTGACTGGTACACGTGTGTGGGGATACATATAACTTCGGTGACTGGTACACGTGTGTGTGGATAAATATAACTGCGGTGACTGGTACACGTGTGTGTGTGTGGATAAATATAACTGCGGTGACTGGTACACGTGTGTGTGTGGATAAATAAATCTGTGGTGACTGGTACACGTGTGCGTGGATAAATATAACTGCGGTGACTGGTACACGTGTGTGGGGATACATATAACTGCGGTGACTGGTACACGTGTGTGTGGATAAATAAATCTGTGGTGACTGGTACACGTGTGTGGGGATACATATAACTGCGGTGACTGGTACATGTGTGTGTGGATAAATAAATCTGTGGTGACTGGTACACGTGTGTATGTGTGGATAGATATACTTGCTTAAATGGTTATCTACATAGAAAACCTGATATAACTGTATCACGGTTGAAAGTGACTTAAAACACCATTCATTTCAATTTCATTCAATAATTGCTCTTTCATCTATGGAGGTTTTGAACACAAAAATTAACTAAATGGTTTCAGAGTTGTCTGCTGCAGACTTGTTGTATGTGGAAAAGGGTTAAATAATATGGGCATAAGTAGCACTACTCTTAACTTATTTGTGTCCGAAGATGCTTCTGTTTACTTGTAGGCGGACAGAAAAGGCCCACCGTCGGCTTCAATGTTCGCAAACAAATCCAATGCTTCATTCCGCTATAAGCGATTAAGTTTTACTTATTTTCTGTATCAAATTGCAAGCAACAGTCTAATGGTGACATATCAGATACTAGGTATAAGGCATGTCCCGGTGGTTTTGGGACTAAATGGGGTGTTTTGGATGTACCCAACCCTACTAAGGTAATGTACGCGTCCTTTCCAACGAAAATGGATCTTATGTGTACATCGGTGTTACACACTGAGTGTATCACATCCGGATTCCCAGTTTCTATATAGCCGAGCCCCGGTAGTTCAGTAGTAAAAGTGATCTTGTGTGTACATCGGTGTTACACACTGAGTGTATCACACCCGGATTCCCATGTTCTATATAGCCGAGCCCCGGTAGTTCAGTAGGTAACAACCCGGATGCCCATGTATCTATAGCCGAGGCCCGGTAGTTCAGTATGTAACAACGAGGGCTGTCAATTCCCATATCTCTGACAACATGCTTTCTGACGTTTGACAAAAGTCAATGCGACAAGCGTCGTGCGTCTTCCACTAAAAGGCTAACCTTCTATATTGAAAAGCATCCGGTTGCTTGGAAATACTGCTGTATGGAGGACTGATGTGAGAAAGACTGGAAATACATGGGTAGCTGAACTGGCCGCCGTGATGTATATGACTGAAACATTGTTGAAAAGGGCGTTAAGCCCCAATCAATCAATCAACCTGGTCTCTTATACTGATTTACACCTGTAAGATGTGTGTACATAGTGTTCTATATCCGTCCATCTATCTTGCTTGATTAGTAAACCTTCTTAAATAAAGAAATTATTAATAAATAAAATAAACATAAAATAAATTCGTCCGCCTCGGGTGCGGGAGGTACGGTGAGTTCGATCCCCGACCTGGTCATAGACATACACAATGGTATTCATGGCATCTTGGCGCTCAAGGTTGTGGGGTTAGCGTTACATAACACAGACCTACACATGGTATTCATGGCTTCTTGGCGCTCAAGGTTGCTGGGTTAGCGTTACATAACAAAGACTTACACAATGGTATTCATGGCTTCTTGGCGCTCAGGGTTGTGGGGTTAGCATTACATACCATAGACCTACACAATGGTATTCATGGCTTCTTGGCGCTCAGGGTTGTGGGGTTAGCATTACATACCATAGACCTACACAATGGTATTCATGGCTTCTTGGTGCTCAGGGTTGCGGGGTTAGCATTACGACTGATTGGCTGGTGTCAGGATAAATGTACCAGCAGCACTGGTAAAATTACACAGGAGACGCCGTGATATAACTGAAACATTGTTGAAAGCGGTGTAAAACAACAAATAATCAGTCAATAATTCCAAGGAAACGTCATACATGTATACTTGGGCACAAGTTTAACCCATTGGTGGAAGACGCACGACGTTTGTAACAAATCATTTAACCTTCTATCGCCTACAACAAATACTCAGTCAATAAATCCAAGGAAACGTCATACATACTTAGGCACAAGTTTAACCCATTGGTGGAAGATGCATGACGTTTATAACAAATCATTTAACCTTCTATCACCTACAACAAATACTCAGTCAATAAATCCAAGGAAACGTCATACACACTTAGGCACAAGTTTAACCCATTGGTGGAAGATGCATGACGTTTATAACAAATCATTTAACCTTCTATCACCTACAACAAATACTCAGTCAATAAATCCAAGGAAACGTCATACATACTTAGGCACAAGTTTAACCCATTGGTAGAAGATGCATGACGTTTGTAACAAATCATTTAACCTTCTATCACCTACAACAAATACTCAGTCAATAAATCCAAGGAAACGTCATACACACTTAGGCACAAGTTTAACCCATTGGTGGAAGATGCATGACGTTTATAACAAATCATTTAACCTTCTATCACCTACAACAAATACTCAGTCAATAAATCCAAGGAAACGTCATACACACTTAGGCACAAGTTTAACCCATTGGTGGAAGATGCATTACGTTTATAACAAATCATTTAACCTTCTATCACCTACAACAAATACTCAGTCAATCAATCCAAGGAAACGTCATACACACTTAGGCACAAGTTTAACCCATTGGTGGAAGATGCATTACGTTTATAACAAATCATTTAACCTTCTATCACCTACAACAAATACTCAGTCAATAAATCCAAGGAAACGTCATACATACTTAGGCACAAGTTTAACACATTGGTGGAAGGTACATGACGTTTGTAACAAATCATTTAACCTTCTATCGCCTACAACAAATACTCAGTCAATAAATCCAAGGCAACGTCATACACACTTAGGCACACGTGTAACCCATTGGTGGAAGACGCATGACGTTTGTAACAAATCATTTAACCTTCTATCACCTACAACAAATACTCAGTCAATCAATCCAAGGAAATGTCATACATACTTAGGCACAAGTTTAACCCATTGGTGGAAGATGCATGACGTTTGTAACAAATCATTTAACCTTCTATCACCTATAACAAATACTCTGTCAATAAATCCAAGGCAACGTCATACACACTTAGGCACACGTGTAACCCATTGGTGGAAGACGCATGACGTTTGTAACAAATCATTTAACCTTCTATCACCTACAACAAATACTCAGTCAATCAATCCAAGGAAACGTCATACACACTTAGGCACACGTGTAACCCATTGGTGGAAGACGCATGACGTTTGTAACAAATCATTTAACCTTCTATCACCTACAACAAATCTGCAGAAGACGTCTTCGTAAAAGGCTATGTAATAACATGATAATTCTCTGTAAACGAAAGTACAATATTTGAATAAAGTTGAAAGCATTGTGATAACAGGAGACTTTGCCCGCTATAAGCTTTCTAGCTTTTGATAGTTATCATATTGTGGCTAAAAGGGAGTTTCATACCTTACTTTATATAATGTTGATATTATCCTAAAAAGTTGGAATATGAGATATCTGGTGTCATCACCTTCAACAGACAAGATGAATATGGAATGATGGAATGAATGCTTGAGTGTTATTGACGCCAAATAATGTCGAAATGACGTCTTTAAATCGACCTATGTTTAGGGGTCGTGTTCATTCAATGTTCATTCTATGGGTATATCTCCGAATTGGGAATACCGATTTTCATTATTTAACTTTCCTTTATTAAGTGAATAATTGCTCTATTGATACAAATACTTTTAAACGTTATTTCGGTTACCTCACGGCGACTGAACGCTATACAGTATACCGATTTCCATGCTTTAACTTTCCTGTATTTAGTGAATAGTTGCCCTTTTGATAATAATATTTTTCAACGTTATTTCAGTTACCTCACGGCGACTGAACGCTTTCATGAGACGTAATTTAAACATGTTTATCATATTTTCTATTGATGATCATGTCCTTAAGGTGAATTACTTTTACATGTGAACTTTGTTTGTTTGTTTGTTTGGAGTTTAACGCCGCTTTCAACAGCTTTGGTAATATCACGGCGGTCAGTGCACCTACCCATGTTTTCCTGGCTTTCCCACACCAGTACTTACACAACATTCTTTCGAAGCCACTGACTACTTTCTCACATAGATCAGAGGTGAGAGGCAATGTGAACTTTGTAATATATCGTCTAATAATCAACGGCAACAAACAGATTATTCAAGTTCTTAGTCCGATCTTAATCACTTACAGATTATAATTACAAAAAAAAAAGAAAGAGAAAAAAAAGAAAATCAAAGAAACCACAATTATGATAATAATAATAATAAACTGTATCGCATAAAACATACATACATGTTTAAAGCAACATATACAGTTGAACACAAATTGATATGGAACATCTGCTGCCACCAATGAAGGATAACTCCGTCAACATTATTTCGCATGGTAAATAGAGTGAGCTCCCTTTGGACATTCCGACTCTTGCCTCACATCACACAACCCGGCACACACTATCTTAGCGTTGTAATGGTTACCTTTAGCGGGATGTCCGTGTTCGATCCCCGATCGGGTTGTACAAACTACTTTAACCCTTCCTACATACAGACACTTTCTGACAAATCTGCAACTGACAACGTTTGAAAACATTGTAGCAGAAGGAGAAATTGCTTATAATGAGCAATTAATACTTTTGACACAGAGTTTTCAGCTCTTCAATTTAAGCGGTTTTCCATATATTTGTTTTCAGAGATGTTTTCAATGTCGTCTGCGGAAGATTTGATGTATGTGGGAAATGTGGTTAAATACGGTGGTGTCGGTAGTTGTTACGCTGTTCGGCATGCGGGGCTTCGATGGTACGCGTGATTTGACTGAAATACAGTTGACGGTTGCACACCATTAACCCTTTCCCACATACAAACTATCTACAGGAGACGACTTTGAAAACATTTTGCATTTTTATCAGTTATGGACAATTTTATATGAAAGCATAGTTGAAAACATTTTTGCAAAAGGAGAAATACTTCACAATGAAAAATATCTCCTTTTGTCATAATGCTTTAAAAGGTCATATGCTGCAGAGGCATCAGGAAAAAAAAGACATATGGGAAAGGGTGATTCCATCCAAACGAAAGTCACTTCTTGCAACCCGACATAACTCGACTCAAATACGGGAATTGCCTTTTAGCCGAGTTGAACCGATTATCCATTCGTAGTAAAATCGAATGTTCGGTAATATCCGATCAATTAGTTAAACTCCGTCGATGTTACAATCCAATTTAAGTGATGTCATGTTATCAATTTATTTTAAAGAGGGGTGACTTTCGGCGTCATCGTAAATTATTTTGGAAACCATGATAATCACTACAGTTTGGCAAGAATGCCTGTCAAACAAAACATCGGGATGCATTGGTTGTTTGCTAGTTTACGTAAATAATGTAAAGGTTTAAAGTGTGATAGTCCATGCATTGGTTGTTTCTAGTTTACGTAAATAATTTAAAGGTTTAAAGTGTGATAGTCCATGCATTGGTTGTTGCTAGTTTACGTAAATAATGTAAAGGTTTAAAGTGTGATAGTCCATGCATTGGTTGTTTCTAGTTTACGTAAATAATGTAAAGGTTTAAAGTGTGATAGTCCATGCATTGGTTGTTGCTAGTTTACGTAAATAATGTAAAGGTTTAAAGTGTGATAGTCCATGCATTGGTTGTTGCTAGTTTACGTAAATAATGTAAAGGTTTAAAGTGTGATAGTCCATGCATTGGTTGTTGCTAGTTTACGTAAATAATTTAAAGGTTTAAAGTGTGATAGTCCATGCATTGGTTGTTGCTAGTTTACGTAAATAATGTAAAGGATTAAAGTGTTATAGTCCATGCATTGGTTGTTGCTAGTTTACGTAAATAATGTAAAGGATTAAAGTGTTATAGTCCATGCATTGGTTGTTGCTAGTTTACGTAAATAATGTAAAGGATTAAAGTGTGATAGTCCATGCATTGGTTGTTGCTAGTTTACGTAAATAATGTAAAGGTTTAAAGTGTGATAGTGCATGCATTGGTTGTTGCTAGTTTACGTAAATAATGTAAAGGATTAAAGTTTGATAGTCCATGCATTGGTTGTTGCTAGTTTACGTAAATAATGTAAAGGTTTAAAGTGTGATAGTCCATGCATTGGTTGTTGCTAGTTTACGTAAATAATGTAAAGGATTAAAGTGTGATAGTCCATGCATTGGTTGTTGCTAGTTTACGTAAATAATGTAAAGGATTAAAGTGTGATAGTCCATGCATTGGTTGTTGCTAGTTTACGTAAATAATGTAAAGGATTAAAGTGTGATAGTCCATGCATTGGTTGTTTGCTAGTTTACGTAAATAATGTAAAGGATTAAAGTGTGATAGTCCATGCATTGGTTGTTGCTAGTTTACGTAAATAATGTAAAGGTTTAAAGTGTGATAGTCCATGCATTGGTTGTTTGCTAGTTTACGTAAATAATGTAAAGGTTTAAAGTGTGATAGTCCATGCATTGGTTGTTGCTAGTTTACGTAAATAATGTAAAGGTTTAAAGTGTGATAGTCCATATACAAATGAGCCGTTCCACAAACAAAAAAAACATTTTGAACTTAAAGTGTCGACCCGGTTCAGCCTTAGCATGCCACGCAGGCTAACCCGGACAGACACTTTTCGCCGCCTGTGGATTTTCTGTTTCAGGATTCTTTACTCTATACATATATTCCCCCCTCCCCCTCTGCGTAAAGTGTCGACCCGGTTCAGCCTTAGCATGCCATGCAGGCTAACCCGGACAGACACTTTTCGCCGCCTGTGGATTTTCTGTTTCAGGATTCATTACTCTATACATCTATTCCCCCCTCCCCCTCTGCGTAAAGTGTCGACCCGGTTCAGCCTTAGCATGCCACGCAGGCTAACCCGGACAGACACTTTTCGCCGGCTGTGGATTTTCTGTTTCAGGATTCATTACTCTATACATATATTCCCCCCTCCCCCTCTGCGTAATGTGTCGATCCTGATCAGACTGCGCTGATACATTACGCACAGGCTATTTGTCTTAACCCTTAACCTTACTGTATGCGACATTATCCCTTTCCTACTCGCATACGCATGTTGACGCATTTGCAGCACGTGGCTTTTGAAAACATTGTGACAAAAGGAGAAGTTGCTCATAATGATAAATTTCTCATTTTGGCACAATGTTTTCAATTCTACAAATGATCATACTTGCATTAATTTTATAGAATTTTTCCATATTTTGGCACAATGTTTTCAATTCTACAAATGATCATACTTGCATTAATTTTATAGAATTTTTCCATATTTTGGCACGGTGTTTTTAAAGCACTCTGCTGCCGATTTACTGTGTTGGAAAGGTTTGAAGATTATTTGCGCGAGCAGACGTCATACAGACGCCTTTTGACGCCTCTGCAGCAACCCGCTATTTGAAAACATTATGGCAAAAGAAGAAATTGCTCATGATGAGCAATCTTTCTTTTTTTACACTGTCACACTGTTTTTAATTTTTACCAATAAGTATTCTTTCATTTATGAAAGATTCTTTCATTTATGAAATGTTCTTTCATTTATGAAATGTTCTTTCATTTATAAAATGTCAATTTCATTTATAAAATGTCATTTTCATTTATAAAATATTCTTTTATTTATAAAATATTCTTTCATTTATAAAATGTTTCTATATTTTTCAACTTAATGTTTCCAAAGTCATCTGCTGCAGATTTGGTGTATACTTATGGGAAAGAGATTTACCAATATTAGTGAACGATGCAAACTAAGCTTCATCTGTATTTAGTTTGTGTGACATACAAACCAGTGTTCAGTAAATACGAGTACATAGATACACTTAAATGTCAACCGCCTAGATGGTGTAGTGGTAGAGTGTCCGCATCGGGTGAGGGGGGTTGCGGCTTCGATTCCCGGCTAGGTCATACCAAAGACTATAAAAATGGTAGTAATGGCAACCCCGCTTGGCGCTCAGCGTTGCGGGGTTAGCATTATGACTGACTGGCTGATGTCAGGATAAATGGACCGGTAGTACTGGTAACTTTCCAATAAAATAACTTAACAATTGTGTCATGCTGTATGTACTTTGATAACGACATCCGATAACGTCGATATATGTAGACCTAACGGACGTGGGCTCGAAGCAAGGAAACAAACGGCCATTCATTTTTTCCCGATTAATAAAGCACATGCGTTATTCGTCTTTAGTCAGTATAATGAAAGTCTATGTGGGAAAGTTTCTAGTTGCATAGGAAGAATGCCGTGCGAGAGGGCCAAGAATCATGTGAGTAGGATAACTGACACACGTACTAGAACATGTATATTGCTGAACTCGATGTGAAACTATCAATTCACTCCATTTCCATTGGTATGATGCCAAACAATATATGCTGCAAGACAAACGGTATACTTATAGAGCCATTGTGACATGTGCTATTCGTCTTTAGCCAGTATAATGGAAGTCTATGTGGGAAAGTTGTCAGTTGCATAGGAAGAATGCCGTGCGAGAGGGCCAAGAATCATGTGAGTAGGATAACTGACACACGTACTAGAACAGGTATATTGCTGAACTCGATGTGAAACTATCAATTCACTCCATTTCCATTGGTATGATGCCAAACAATATATGCTGCAAGACAAACGGTATACTTATAGAGCCATTGTGACATGTGCTATTCGTCTTTAGCCAGTATAATGGAAGTCTATGTGGGAAAGTTGTCAGTTGCATAGGAAGAATGCCGTGCGAGAGGGCCAAGAATCATGTGAGTAGGATAACTGACACACGTACTAGAACAGGTATATTGCTAAAATCCACGTGAATCTATAAATTCACTCCATTTCCATTGGTATGATGCCAAACAAGATATGCTGCAAGACCAACTGTCGCTTGGCGCGGCTTGGCATTTCAAAACTGCAAGTTCACAATTTCTTTTGCATGATGAAATCAGTACAGTTATTATCCACATTGTTACGTTGTTATTTATTACTTCTCATCAGTATGCTAAAAGACAAACCTATTTTACTAATGATGACGCATCGACCAATTTCCCCTAGCGATTTCCTTATTCGCTATTCCAGTTTAATTATTACATAATTATCATAGGATTTATCGGTGTATATAACTAAAGCTTTTACAATATTGACATTATACTGTGATTTTCAATTGTAGACTCTGCGTAATGTATCGACCCGGATCAACCTAAGCATGCAGGGCAGGCTGACACGGATAGATACTTTTCGCCTCCTGTGGATTTTCTGATTCAGGAATCCTTACTCTATACCTCTATCCCACTGAGACGAAATGTGTCGACCCGAGACAGTCTGCGTGGACTGCGCCGGCTGATCTGGTTCGATACATTACGCATAGGCCAGCTTTCAACTACATTTCAGTTATATACAACGGCGTGTTGAAGTACGTACTCGGGAAGACAGTGATGCAGTGATAAAGCATCGGCATCTCATACCAAAGGTCTCGTGTTCGATTCCCGTGCTGAGCGGGCTCTGCCTTTGGCAGGATTTTCCAACACAAACGGCGCGGATACTGGTTTTAAAGGAACTCGATCGTGAATAATATAAGCTGAACGTTTTTGAAATCAGTTTGAAATAATTACGGGCATCAACCGCATTCGGACATTAGTTATTAAATATTCCCCGCAACCTTGAGCATCAAAAAGGGAAGCTGCTTCTTTGGTGGGTTAGCATATTTTCTACGAGAGACCGTGGATTGAACCTTTGTGTCTCCGGCACGAGGCGGACGCTCTAAAAACTGACCACATCGGTGGTGTAGTAGTAGAGCGCCCGCCTTGGGTGCGGGAGGTCGTGGGTCCGATGCTTGGCCAGGACATACCAACTATTTCAAAAGTGGTTGTTATGCCCCCTTCCCCTCCCTAGCCCCCCTCGGCGCTCGGTATTGGAGGGAAAGCATAACGACTGACTCGTTGGTGTCAGTATTAAAGGACCAGTAGTGATGGTAACTTATCCAGAAAACGTCATAAGTAATATAACTGAAAAATTACTGAAAGAGGCGTACACACAATACAAAGAAACTACCTCTACAGTCTACAGTCTACATCATTACGTCGGTAGTTCGAAATCTAAATGTTTAGAGCTGATGTGTTATTTTACGTTCTATGTGTATTGGAGATGTGTGGCTAAAATTATTGTTATATTTGCATCGTGAGAAAGGAAGTAATAGCTCGCTTTGGATATTCCTCCAACAATACTTCAAAACGTTGTCTATTAGAAACACCTGTTAGCGTTTATGAAAAGAGAATAAATATCCTTGTCAATTTTGATACCTGTTCCAACGTCCAAATGTCAACATAGAATATATATATCATAATTAGACTTAAATTAATGTGACCAACGCATCGAATTAATGTCATATACGAGCGGGCAAAAAGGTCCATAGACATCGGATTATTTATTGACATACGAGGGCTGTTCTAAATGTTTTGAGACAACCAGTTTTGTTTGAATTGTGTTTTACTCCGTTTTCAACAGTTTTTGAGCCGTCCCGCGATCAAAACCAACATTATGGCATCTGCGTAATGTATCGATCCAGATCAGCCTGCGCAATCCGCTCAGGCTGATCTGGGCAGACACATTCCGTCTCAGGGGGAAAGAGGTATAGGGTAATGATTCCTGAAACAGAAAATATACAGGAGGCGAAAAGTGTATATCTAGGTATGCCGGCGTGGCATGCTTAAGCTGATTCGGGTCGATACTTTACGCAGAGTCCACAATGTTGGTTTTCTCGCGGGACGGCTCATTTAAGTTATATCGCGGCGTTTCCTGGGTAATTTACAAAACTACACCGGTATTATCTATCCTAACATGAATGCATCAGTCGCATTGCTTTCCCCGCAATCATGAGCGCTAATCAGGGAGGTCATTGCTACCATGGGTATTCAATCCACTCCCATATACATCAAATCTGCAGGAGACGACTTTGAATACATCTGGACAAAAAGATGAAACATCTTCATAATTGAGAGTGGAATTTTTAAAAAGAGTTGAAAACATTGTGACTAAAGTTGAAATTGCTTATCATGAGCAACTTCGCCTATTGTCGCAAATTTTTCAAAAGTCGTCTGCTGCAGATGCGTCAAAATGCGGCTATAGGTGGTAAAGTTTTAAATACTCGTAATGACTCGACCGCGAATTATAAAACTATACTGAACAAAATCGTATGCATTTATATTTGAAAAGTCTAATAAAAAAAATCCGAATATCCCTTTACTTGTACATTATAGTTCTGAAAGATGCTCATGTTTGTAATTGACCCATTTGACGTCTACAAAATCGATAAGCATCAACAGGGGAGATACTCCATATAAATAAACGAGGTAGAAAGCGGTGATTGACGAGTATTCCGACTGTATAGAATATTTAAATGCAAAGAGTCAATTCGATACGACCTTTTGTGCTATGTCGTCAGTTCCAATATACGTACAAGGAAGTATGACGGTCTGGTTTCAATGCGATTAAGTTTAATTTGCCCTGAAACCAATAACATTATAACTGAGCTGTCCCGCGAGAAAAGCAACATTGTGGACTCTGCGTAAAGTATCGACCCGGATCAGCCTAAGCATGCCGTGCAGGCTAATCCGGGCTGAAACTGTTCGCCTCCTGTGGATTTTCTGTTTCAGGAAACATTACTCTATACCTCTATCCCCCTGACACGGAATGTGTCGGCCCTGATCAGTATGCGCGGACTGCGCAGGCTGATATAAGTCGATACATAACGCAGAGGCCATACTGTTCGTTTACTCGCGGGACGGCTCATATAGTACTTATGCCGACAGTCAATCAATCACGAAGCGAAATTAATTCTTTGCATATAATGTTACAGTATTATTGTGTTGTTGAATTGAACATAATTGATTTATCTACTTTGTTTTTGAAATGTCTCACATGTTGAATTATATCTATAACATACACAGATAAAAACCTTTAACTTGTTAATTTAAGTTTGTGTGGTTTTGTGTACGCCTGTTACATCCCTTTAACAGTGATATCATGGCATTTTCTGGGTAAGTTACACCAGTCCCACTGGCCCGTTAGTTCTAACACAAACGAGTCGGTCTTTTTAATGAACCCGCGACATCCCCCACCTGAGGCGGACGCTCAACCACTACACCAACGAGGCAGTATGTTGATGTAATTCTCAACCACTACACCAACGAGGCAGTATGTTGATGTAATTCTCAACCACTACACCAACGAGGCAGTATGTTGGTGTAATTCTCAACCACTACACCAACGAGGCAGTATGCTGATGTAATTCTCAACCACTACACCAACGAGGCAGTATGTTGATGTAATTCTCAACCACTACACCAACGAGGCAGTATGTTGGTGTAATTCTCAACCACTACACCAACGAGGCAGTATGTTGATGTAATTCTCAACCACTACACCAACGAGGCAGTATGTTGATGTAATTCTCAACCACTACACCAACGAGGCGGTATGTTGATGTAATTCTCAACCACTACACCAACGAGGCAGTATGTTGATGTAATTCTCAACCACTACACCAACGAGGCAGTATGTTGATGTAATTCTCAACCACTACACAAACGAGGCGGTATGTTGATGTAATTCTCAACCACTACACCAAGGAGGCAGTATGTTGATGTAATTCTCAACCACTACACCAACGAGGCAGTATGTTGATGTAATTCTCAACCACTACACCAACGAGGCAGTATGTTGGTGTAATTCTCCGTCCAATTCGAGATGAACTATAAAAAAGCTTCCCTTAAAAAACTGTCGAGAATCAAAGTTTCGAGCAACGAATGTTTGGATACTCAAACCAAGAATAATCATTTCCAACCCACAGACGCGTTCGACGCATTTGAAGCAGATATCTTTTGAAAACATTGTGACAAAAGAAAATATAGCTCATAATGAACCACTTTGCCTTTGTTCATTATGTTTTTAACTCAATTCAATGTTTATACTTTGATTTATAAAGAATTTCCAATTTGTTGCCGAGACGTTGTAAAAGTCGTCCGCTGGAGATGTTTTGTATGTGGTAAAGGGATAACTAATTACTCGATGAATACACACGACGTGTCAACAGTATCACTTCATCATCAATGACACTCTTTAACCTTTCCAATATATAACTAATCTGCAGCAGACGGCTTTGAAAACATCTAGGCTCCAATAGGAACTATCTATATAATTAGTAGTAAAATTATAGAAAAGTGTTGAACAAATTGTGACAAAAGAAGAAAGTGCTCATCATGAGCAATTTTGGCTTTTGTCATAATGTTTTCAAAAGACGACTGCTGCAATAGAATAACGTCAAAATACATCTGTATGTGGGCAAGGAACAAGTTAGTTTATTTTGTTTCGATCTATAATTAATTAATTAATCTCTAAAAATAGGCCGTCCATTTGTAGGATTCCGTCTTCTGTGGTTTCATAACAAAAGAGTACTGTCACGAGACGTTTCTCGCGGAGGAATACAATCTGGACAAATCCGTGTCATCGTATTACACCACGTGACAGTACTCATGTCACGAGACGTTTCCCGCGGAGGAATACAATCTGGACAAATCCGTGTTATCGTATTAAACCACGTGACAGTACTCATGTCACGAGACGTTTCCCACGGAGGAATCCAATCTGGACAACTCCTTGTTATCGTATTACACCACGTGACAGTTCTCATGTCAGGAGACGTTTCCCGCGGAGGAATACAATCTGTACAAATCCGTGTTATCGTATTACACCACGATTACACTTACAAAATACCAACATTCGGACATTCATAAATTAAATGGTAAAATCGATCATATTGCGTCGGAAGAGACGTTTCCCGTGGATGAATACAATCTGGACAAATCCGTGTCATCGTATTACACCACGTGACAGTACTCATGACATGAGACGTTTCCCGCGGAGGAATACAATCCGGAACAATCCGTGTTATCGTATTGCACTACGTCCCTAAAAAACAACAACATTCGGACGTTTATAAATGAATTGTTAATTCGATCATATTGCGTATGTGTCCAGTCGGAATATAATTCTCTATATATGATGTAGGTGCTTGTACGACTAGATGGCAAACGATGAAGATCAGACTGCGCGGTGGGAGGGGAAGGCAGTCTGATTTGGATCGTTGTTGATCGTAATGTCCAGACGGTTGTTGTTGGTATGATGTACATCATAGTATCATCCCCTTTATCCTCAGAGTAGATTTCTTTTTATCTGTTATTGAGTAATGGTTATATAATTAAGGCTGTTTACGATTGTCAAACCAATGTTAACATTCGCAAGGTTAAAGAGGTATGCACGTTACGAAGTGCATTTATCTGGAATTGAGTAATGGTTATATAATTAAGGCTGTTAACGATTATCAAACCAATGTTAACGTTCACAAGGTTAAAGAGGTATGCACGTTACGAAGTGCATTTATCTGTAATTGAGTAATGGTTATATAATTAAGACTGTTAACGATTATCAAACCAATGTTAGCGTTCGCAAGGTTAAAGAGGTATGCACGTTACGAAGTGCATTTATCTGTAATTGAGTAATGGTTATATAATTAAGGCTATTAACGATTGTCAAACCAATGTTAACGTTCGCAAGGTTAAAGAGGTATGCACGTTACGAAGTGCATTTATCTGTAATTGAGTAATGGTTATATAATTAAGGCTGTTTACGATTGTCAAACCAATGTTAACGTTCGCAAGGTTAAAGAGGTATGCACGTTACGAAGGGCATTTATCTGTAATTGAGTAATGGTTATATAATTAAGGCTGTTAACGATTGTCAAACCAATGTTAACGTTCACAAGGTTAAAGAGGTATGCACGTTACGAAGTGCATTTATCTGTAATTGAGTAATGGTTATATAATTAAGGCTGTTAACGATTGTCAAACCAATGTTAGCGTTCGCAAGGTTAAAGAGGTATGCACGTTACGAAGTGCATTTATCTGTAATTGAGTAATGGTTATATAATTAAGGCTGTTAACGATTGTCAAACCAATGTTAACGTTCGCAAGGTTAAAGAGGTATGCACGTTACGAAGTGCATTTATCTGTAATTGAGTAATGGTTATATAATTAAGGCTGTTAACGATTGTCAAACCAATGCTAGCGTTCGCAAGGTTAAAGAGGTATGCACGTTACGAAGTTCATTTATCTGTAATTGAGTAATGGTTATATAATTAAGGCTATTAACGATTGACAAACCAATGTTAGCGTTCGCAAGGTTAAAGAGGTATGCACGTTACGAAATGCATGTATCTGTAATTGAGTAATGGTTATATAATTAAGGCTGTTAACGATTGACAAACCAATGTTAACGTTCGCAAGGTTAAAGAGGTATGCACGTTACGAAGTGCATTTATCTGTAATTGAGTAATGGTTATATAATTAAGGGAAACCTTACGGCAAAATGGAAAATGTTTTTGCTAATAAACCTGCTGGGTCACACTTCCTTGTGTATTAACCCTTTCACACATACAACAAACCTGCAGTATACGACTTTAAAAACGTCAGGGGGGAAATGTGAACAATTCCCCATAGATGAGAGTTATATTATTAAATAGAGATGAACACATTTCGGCAAAAATTGTCTATTGTAGATGCGTCAGAATGAGTCTGCAAGTTTGATAAGGTTATGACCCCTTGCATCGCAACTCATACATACGAGCCGTGCCACGAGAATACCAACAGCTTGAACTCTGCGTTAAGTATCGACCGGGATGCCTGATTCGTTTATTCCTGAACATGTATTGAAAGCAGTCTGTATGAATCAGAATGACGTCATTAACGGTGCGCAAATAAGGTCCATATATGACACAGAGTCCGTCCTGAATTACATTACAGAAAGGTTGTAAGCCGAAACCATCACTCACATTACAACTTTTAACTTGCACTTGCCCGCGTTTTCTATGTGTAAGGAACCGAGCCGCGATAGCTAAATCGGTAGCGACGCGGGCTGTCAATCAAGGGGTTGTGAGTTCGAATCTCAGCTCGGCCAACCTTCTTTCCGACGTTTGACAAAAGTCACTGTGACAAGCGTTTCGTCTTCCGCCAATGGGATAACAGTATTATGTGGAAAAGCAGCCAGTTGCTTCGAACGTATATGGTGTGAGCAAACAAGGAAACATATGAGTAGGTGAACTGGCCGACGTAATATGACTGACAAATGGTTGAAAACGGCGTTAAACCCCAATCAATCAATACTATTACATCGGTGTGTTTACTCTGCCTGATTCATGTATCCATTAACTCGTATTGAAGGCAGTCTGCATTCATCAGAATGACGTAATTAACGTTGCGCAAATGTTACACAGAGTGCTTTCTGAATAACATTACAGAAATGTTGTTAGCCCAAACCATCAATCACATTACATCTTTTAACTTACACATGTCCGAGTACTCTGTGTGTATGGTAACTCTACATACAACCCCCAGACCATTGATATCTATATATAACAATGTTAAATAGACTTCAGAACAAAAGAAGAACATGTTCCTTTACACTAAAGAGTTGTTTATTTGATAAAAAACGGTAAGAACTATACATCACGTGCTCGTTCGTTAAACATAATTGAATGAAGGAAAATCAGGGTTTTTACCAACGTATAATGAATGGGGCACCCACATCGTTTCAAACTTCAACGAACTCGGTAACAGTTTAACGGTAATGATAAAATAGTTAACGGTTTAAAACGGAAATACCGAAATAGGTGACAGTTAACTAGAAATAAAAGAATAGTTAACGGTTTAACACGGAAATACTGAAATAGGTGACAGTTAACTAAAATTTATAAAATAGTTAACGGTTTAACACGGAAATACTGAAATAAGTGACAGTTAACTAGAAATAATAGAATATTTAAAGGTTTAACACGGAAATACTGAAATAGGTGACCGTTAACTAAAATTAATAAAATAGTTAACAATTTAAACGCAAATTCCAAAAAACATGTAGGTGACAGTGAGCTAGAATTAATAAAATATGTAGAAGTTAAATTTAAATAATGAAAACAGGAAGAATTACATGGAAATAATGAAATCGGTAAATGTAACACGGAAATTTATGAAACCAGTTACATGTACGATTACAAGGAATAATGAACACGGAAATTTATGAAACCAGTTACATGTACGATTACAAGAAATAATGAAATTAGTAACGATTACACAGATATAATGAAATATGTAACAGGTTAAACAGAAATAATGAAATCGGTAACGGTTAAATGGAAATAATGCAACCAGTAACAATGTAACGGAAGTAATACAACTAGTAACAATAAAACGGATATAATTAAATTAGTAACGTTTTAACAGATATAATGAAATTGATAACGATAACACAGATATAATGAAATATGTAACAGGTTAATCAGAAATAATGAAATCGGTAACGGTCAAATGGAAATAATGCTACCAGTAACAATGTAACGGAAGTAATGAAACCAGTAACGATAACACGGATATAATGAAATTGGTAACGTTTAAACATAAATAATTGAATCGGTAACGGTTAAATCGATATAATGAAATAGGTAACGGTTAAACCGATATAATGAAACCAGTAATCGATTCAACGGGAACAAAATTAAATCGGTAAAGGTTTAATGGAAATAATGAAATCGGTAACATTTGAACACAAATAATGTAACGGCTACGTTAAAAAGGACATTATCAAAGCGTAAATTAGATTGATGTGATGACAAGTTTGCCTACCGCATTTTTAAAATTATTTATTTTAAAAGAAGCCATGTAAGTGTATTTTCTATTCGCTGTTGTATACTTTTCCCCCCTGATTTAGAGAGTGAGTGGTCTGCCAGATGCTATGTTTGACATAATATGCTGGCTTGGTTTTCAGATTATGTCAACTTTCTGAATACGTTCAGAATCGCACCATGTAGTAAAGGCTCATTTCGTACGACTACACGACAGTGTCTCTATATCTCAAAGGACGACAGCACTGACATGTGTTGTCCAAGTTTTATATAAGACTTACGGACTACATGTGTATTTAAATCGGTTCCAATAGCCTTGTAGCCTCATTTTAATTGCGATAGTTAGAACCCAAGTGGTGATGCTGCGATCATTTCTAGTATAGCGGGTTGTGGAGCCGCCAGCCACTTAAATAATGATATTGAATGTCTGCCTGTCTAGTACCTGGCAAAAAAGGCAGTATTCGGAAAGGAAACGAAATGACTGACCTCTTAAATAGAGATGATATTAATTCCCATATTGAATCAAATTAATTACTTGTGTACATCCTTACAGTAAAGGATCTGATCATACTACCTCCACAGTCTCGCCTAATGCTTCTACAAAACGATCTTGCCCGGCATTTAACTGTTTTTCGTCAAAGCGTCATTCCTCTTAAATAATTTATAATTTGCAAAAGCTCTAGGGCGGGGGAAGATAGAGAATTGCCTTAGATGATTGTTTGGCTTGGGGGTAACGGTGAGAGAGAGAGAGAGAGAAAGGAGAGAGACAGAGAGAGAGAGAAAGAAGACAGACAGAGAGACAGAAAGAGACAGACAGACAGACAGACAGACAGACAAGACAGACAGACAGACAGACAGACAGACAGAGAAAGAGAGAAAGAGAGATATATATATATATATATATATATAGAGTAGAGAAGAGAGAGAGAGACGAGAGGACATAGAGAGAGAGAGAGAGAGAGAGGAGAGAGGAGAGAGAGAGGAGTGAGAGAAGAGAGAGTAGGGAGAGAGACAGAGAGAGAGAGAGAGAGGAGGAGAGAGGAGAGATAGAGGAGAGAGAGAGATAGAGGAGAGAGAAGAGAGAGAGAGAGAGAAGAGAGAGAGAAGAGAGTGAGAGAGAGAGAGAGAGAGAGTGAGAGAGAGAGAGATGAGAGCAATGGCATACATGGTCAGGTTAACATTCACCGTGATATAAATGAAATACTGCTGATATTGTTCGAATGCAAGTGGAGATAGTTATATCCGGATAAAGATCCCTGGTCAGTCATACTGTATGCACAGGTTCGCCAAATGATTCATTGCCCCACATAACATGCCATAAGACCCCGTTTTGGCATGACCAAGTTTTTATGATTTTCTAGACGTGTCTTCCAATTATACAGGAATGATGAATATTACTATGTTATAATTGTATTTCGTATACATATGGGAGACCAGTTCGTCTGTATATTTGACTACAGTAATTATTTTGATAGCTTCGTACAAGAGAGACGTAGATACATCTTCTTCCTTTGTATGAAAGTTTTTGTGTTTTTACTACTGCCAATCTCATTGAAATCGGCTTCCACACAATCGAGTACTCGGCCATAATTTATGTTCAATATTGTGTGTATAATTTCAACATGCATAGCGGCATGTAGCGTTATTCGTTCCTTTGTATTAAAACTAAATATTGGGTTGCTCTGGTCAAAATGATACGAGGGTCGGTTTCCAGTGTCGGAATTAATTGCAGATACTCCAGTCTGGAGTTGATTCAAAGAATTGTCAAAATTAATCATAAGATTTATCTGAAGTAATTAGTGATAGTCGTTATAAAACAAGATTACTTGCTAACACATTGTTGAATAACGTACCAGGGGCGTATATAGTTGGACATTGCGTATCTAATATCACATGACAACCGATGGTTGTCTTCCATTAATTCTTCAGGGGGAAAGGGATTACAATCTGTAAATCAGTTTTAAGTATATAATGGGTAGAAGTTACAACAAATTAGCCGTTCCACGAGGAAAACCAATAGTATGGACACTGCGTAAAGTATTGACCCGAACCAGCCTTAGCATGCCGCACAGGCTAATCCGGGTAGACTCTTTTCGCCTCCTGTGGATTTTCTGTTTCAGGAATCATTACTCTATACCCCTATACCCCTAAGACGGAATGTGTCGGCCCGGATTAGCCTGCGCGGTTTGCGCATGTTGATCAAGATCGATACATTACGCAGAGTCCATAATGTTGGTTTTCTCGTGAAACGGCTCATATGTTCCTCTACCTGAACCAGTAGTCTACTTACTATTCTTCTACTTGAACCAGTAGTCTACTTACTATTCTTCTACCTGAACCAGTAGTCTACTTACTATAATTCTAACCCGGCCGGGTAGCTCAATTGGTAGCGTATCTGACTCGTGATCTGGAGGTCACGGGTTCGATACCCGGTTGCGGCGACATTCTTTCGGGCGATGTTTTCCATTGCCTCTCACCTCTGATCTATGTGAGAAAGTAGTCAGTGGCTTCGAAAGAATGTTGTGTAAGTACTGGTGTGGGAAAGCCAGGAAAACATGGGTAGGTGCACTGACCGCCGTGATATGACCAAAGCTGTTGAAAGCGGCGTTAAACTCCAAACAAACAAACAAACAAAAAACTATAATTCTACCTGAACCAGTAGTCTACTTACTATTCTTCTACCTGAACCAGTAGTCTACTTACTATTCTTCTACCTGAACCAGTAGTCTACTTACTATTCTTCTCAGACTGTCAATCAGTGTGTAGAAGACGAATTACGCTGGTCAGGAAGATGTTTGTCAATCGCCGGAAAGAATGAATGGCCGAGCTGGGATTTAAACACACGACCAATCGACGTTTCGTACAGAAGAAAATTTGTTTTTGGCTTTGATTTTCATTTTACCAATGGTTGTAAATGTATTGTAAATTCTATGCTATTTCTAATTGAAACTTCTGAATAAACCATTACAGAATTTACATGTTAGTGAAGGTATCACCTAAACCATGTCAAACACAATCCAATCTATGTCATTTTTCTTCCATCGAAGATCCATTTGATTTTTGTCATCGCCAAAATGAGCCTCCCACATGTAATTGATACTAAAGGAGGTCATAAATATTTTAAAGGCGATCATAGATATTTTAACGGCGATATTTTCTAAAAATGTCTTCAATGATTTGAAAGATTGCTGAACAATTTTACCTCCTTTAAAACTTTCCCACATACAACAAATCAGCAACAGACGACTTTGACTTAGACAAAAAAATGCCAGAAATCTCTATTTATGAAATGAAAGTATCTATTATATAACTAGTTATAGTACATACGTACTTGTTATACAATCCATTTATTTGAAGAGTACAACTGTACTCGTGATAACATTCATTTGGAAGAGTGCTAATTTAATTCCGTCTTTTTGTTTCTAAGAAACCATTTACTTCGATCGATGAACGGTAATCATATTTTATCTTTCTGTCTCTGTCGGATTTAATGACGTCATATCCGGTTTATTGTCGGGAAAACACATGGCAATAACGGTTAAACAATGATTTCTTATGATTTATTGAGAGTTTATGCAATTCCAACGGTATATAAGTTTTTTTTGCTTCTACCGTGGCTTATGATCACATTGCGACTAAGGCTAGGATATTGAGAGTTTAACAATTATATTTGTACGTATATATATGAGCCGTCCCGCGGGAAGACCAACATTGTGGACACTGCGTAAAGTATCGACCCGGTTCAGCCTAAGCATGCCGCACTGGCGAACCCAGACAGACACTTTTCCTCTCCTGTGGATTTTCTGTTTCAGGAATCATTACTCTATAGATCTATTAGCCTGAGACGGAAAGTGTCGGCCCGGATAAGCCTGCGCGGACTGTGCATGCTGATCTTGGTCGATACATTACGCAGATACCATAACGTTGGTTTTCTCGCGGGACGGCTCAAATGGTGTTTTTACGTCGCTTTCAACACATTTCCAGTTATAATATGGCGTGACCTAGGTGCAACTGAGGGTAAGCCATTACTACACTTTTAAAGTATTTGGTATGACGCAACCGGGGATCTGACTCAGGACCTCCCGCGACCAAAACTGACGCTCAACCACTAATCCATCAAGGCGGTCACGTTTTTCATCAAAACTCCATCATGACTGCTGCGCGACCAGGGATCGAACCATAGACGTAAATTACAAATCAGATCAGGTGCAAGAATAGTGCTGTCATTGCCTTTCTCTAAAGAATGTACCAAAGATTGAAAAAGAAATGTTTTAATTAATGGAATTGTAAGGAGAAAAGGACATATCTGGTTCTACTATATTGCTCCCATTTTACCCGATACGATAATTTGCCTCTGATACAACTAAGGCACAAAGGAGACGATTGAACTTTAAGAATTTCGCGTGGGTGAACTTTATATCTTGCATTTTATGGGATTTGTCTGGTTTTATTAATATCTCAATACAAATTATAATATTGTAAGTGTCGTTTGCTTTTGAAATATTAGCGGAGACATTACAAATATTTGATTTCTGGAAATAACCCAGTCTGAGTTCAAATCCAAAGTTATAAACATTATTGAGAAAAATGAGAAATTGTTTTGTTCAATTCGAGCATATTATATATTTATGATCCTACGTCATGTCACAAAGATGAGCTATAAAACACAAAGAAAGAACGTCACGAATCACTCTTCGTCTTCAATCTATCTGACTAATTGACATTTATGAAAGGTTTTATTGGTACCATAGGATTATTTCATCCGTTCCACGAGAAAACCAACATTATGGCCTCTGCGTAATGTATCGACCTAGATAAGCCTGCGCAGTCCGCACATGCTAATCCGGGCTGACACATTCCTTCTCCGGGGAATTTATTTATAGAGTAATGATTCCTGAAACAGAAAATCCACAGGAGGCGAAAAACGTCTGTTCGGGTTAGCCTGTGCGGCATGCTTAGGCTGATCCGGTTCGATACTTTACGCAGAGTCCACAATGTTTGTTTTCTCGCGGGACGGCTCATTTCATTATAACGACGTCATTGCATGACAAACACTTTATCCGGAATTGGAAATGACATTCCTATTTAATATTTAATATTCCCGGTAAATCATTCTGTAGTCTTTCACCAATGAGCTAACCAGTCTGTGTTGAAACGCAGCCGGTTGCTTGATACGACTGTTGCGTAAAGAACTGATGTTAGAAAACCAGGAAACACACGGGTATGTGAACTAACCGGTAAAGAACTGATGTTAGAAACCCAGGAAACACACGGGTATATGAACTGGCCGGTAAAGAACTGATGTTAGAAAGCCAGGAAACACACGGGTATGTGAACTGGCTGGTAAGTAACTGATGTTATAAAGCCAGGAAACACACGGGTATGTCAACTGGCTGGTAAATAACTGATGTTAGAAAGCCAGGAAACACGTGGGTATGTTAACTGGCCGGTAAATAACTACTGTTAGAAAGCCAGGAAACACGTGGGTATGTCAACTGGCCGGTAAATAACTGATGTTAGAAAGCCAGGAAACACGTGGGTATGTCAACTGACCGGTAGGGAACTGATGTTAGAAAGCCAGGAAACACGATGGTATGTGAACTGGCAGGTAAATAACTGATGTTAGAAAGCCAGGAAACACACGGGTATGTCAACTGGCTGGTAAATAACTGATGTTAGAAAGCCAGGAAACACGTGGGTATGTTAACTGGCCGGTAAATAACTGATGTTAGAAAGCCAGGAAACACGTGGGTATGTCAACTGGCCGGTAAATAACTGATGTTAGAAAGCCAGGAAACACGCGGGTATGTCAACTGGCTAGTAAGTAACTGATGTTAGAAAGCCAGGAAACACGGGTATGTAAATTGGCCGGTAAAGAACTGCTGTTAGAAAGCTAGTAAACACACGGGTATGTGAATTGGGCGGTAAAGAACTAATGTTAGAAAGCCAGGAAACACTAAAGAACTAATGTTAGAAAGCCAGGAAACACGGGTATGTGAACTGTCCGGTAAAGAACTGATGTTAGAAAGCCAGTAAACACACGGGTATGTGAACTGGCCGGTAAAGAACTGCTGTTAGAAAGCTAGTAAACACACGGGTATGTGAATTGGGCGGTAAAGAACTGATGTTAGAAAGCCAGGAAACACACGGTTATGTGAACTGTCCGGTTAAAAACTGATGTTAGACAGCTAGTAAACACACGGGTATGTGAGCTGGCCGGTAAAGAACTGATGTTAGAAAGCCAGCAAACACGCGGGTATGTGAACTGGCCGGTAAAGAACTGATGTTAGAAAGCCAGCAAACACGCGGGTATGTGAACTGACCGGTAAAGAACTGATGTTAGAAAGCCAGGAAACACACGGGTATGTGAACTGGCCGGTAAAGAACTGATGTTAGAAAGCCAGCAAACACGCGGATATGTGAACTGGCCGGTAAAGAACTGATGTTAGAAAGCCAGCAAACACGCGGGTATGTGAACTGGCCGGTAAAGAACTGATGTTAGAAAGCCAGCAAACACGCGGGTATGTGAACTGGCCGATAAAGAACTGATGTTGGAAAACGGCGTTAAACCCCTGTCAATCGATATATAGTTGAATCTCATTATGTCGATCTCATGTGGCCATTTAAAAATAATCGACATGAACATAGTCGGTAGCTTAGTCGGTAGCGACAAGGCCTCTCAATCCAGGGGTTGTGAGTTCAAACTCCAGATCGGCTAAAATGCTTTACCGACGTTTGACACGTGTCAAACGTCTTTCACCAAAGGGTTAACCAGTCTATGTTCAAACGCAGCCAGTTGCTTGGAAAGACTGTTGTGTGTAGAACAGATTTGGAACCGTGTCATCCGGAAACCGGCATTCAGAGGTTTATACCTCAATGACAATTACGCTTAAAGTTTGATAAGTTTGATAAGTTTATTCATTCTAATTCCTTTAGCCTTCCAGCCCATGAGGATACATGTTATATACACAGCTGACTGACAGTAACACAACAGAAAAAAGAAAACCATACATACAAGTTTTCAAAGGTTTTGGCGGCGAAATATAATAAATGTTTTCATAAGTTTGCCTTTAACCGCCGTAAAAATCTTCGCTTGGAAATTTCTGAAATATAAAAAAAATAGACAATTACAACAACAAAGTAGAAAGGAGAATGAGAAACCGCCCATTTGGACCAGTTCTCCTCTTTTCACAATGTCCTTATATTAACAAAACTTGATTTATACACGTTTCAATATGTCTGACATTAATTACAATAGTCACAAAACATTTATATATGTACCATTAACACCCACGCGGAGATGAGAGCAACCCGAAAAAAACAACAACAAAAAACACATATATATACATACAATTGCACGCATTTACTTATATAAAATGACATACTGTCTTGTCCGGGATGATTGTGAAAAGGAACGATCTTAATTCATGAAGGTGTCGATATTGCTCTAAACATCAATTAAAAGATACCAATGATGCTCTATTGATATCCTTCTGGGGGACATAAGCCACTGTAATAATATAGTTAAAAAAAGTGTTTAAAAATATATACCACACACGATTTTCATAAAAAAGGTCTAAAACTTTAATTTAAGAAACAACTTGGTTTTTTTATGAAAAAGATACCAGATTGATTTTTAAATTGCTCACGATTTTGTTTCTTTAAATGGATAACTATCCATTCCAGGGTCATCAAATGAATCTAATTTAATTTCTACTACGTATCATACTGATTTAGTTACGTTTATTTGAAATATCCATATCAAACTCTTTTTGGCCTTTAGTCTCCCTTAACTCCTTACTACAATAGTTATATTCTGAATGTAAAGTTGATTGACAACAACTTTTGTTAGTCTAACGCACTGATTGAATAATATCATATGAAATATCAGAATGGGTTCGAACTCACAACCCCTGGATTGACAGCTCACGTCAGAATGGGGTTGGCTAGAAATGCATCTATTTCATAGTGATTGGTAAGAAATTGAAATATTACTACTACAGCAACATGCTGCCCAATTTGAAACTAAAATTTCATTCTCCGGCCCGTCCTAAAGAAAGTTCTTCGATCCGTCCTGAAGAAAGGTCTTCGACCCGTCATAAAGAAAGTTCTCCAGCCCGTCCTAATGAAAGTTCTCAAGCCCATCATAAAGAAAGTTCTCCAGCCCGTCCTAATGAAAGTTCTCCAGTCCGTCATAGAGAAAGTTCTCCAGTCCGTCATAATGACAGTTCTCTAGTCCGTCATAAAGAAAGTTCTCCAGCCCGCCCTAAAGAAAGTTCGCCAGTCCGTAATAAAGAAAGTTCTCCAGTCCGTCATAAAGAAAGTTCTCCAGTCCGTCATAAAGAAAGTTCTCCAGTCCGTAATAAAGAAAGTTCTCCAGTCCGTCATAAAGAAAGTTCTCCAGTCCGTCATAAAGAAAGTTCTCCAGTCCGTCATAAAGAAAGTTCTCCAGTCCGTAATAAAGAAAAATTCCCCAGACCGTAATAAAGAAAGTTCACCGGCCTGTCCTAAAGAAAGTTGTCTAGCCCGTTCTGAAGAAAGTTCTTCGACCCGTCCTAAAGAAAGTTCTGAAGCCCGTCATAAAGAAAAATCTTCGTCGAGTCCTAAAGAAAGTTCTCCAGCCCGTCTTAAAGAAAAATCTCCGTCGCGTCCTAAAGAAAGTTCTCTGGTCCGTCATAAAGAAATATCTCCGGCCCGTCCTAAAGAAAGTTCCCTAGCCCGTCATAAAGAAAAGTCTTCATCGCGTCCTAAAGAAAGTTCTCAAACCCGTCATGAAGAAAAATCTCCGGCGCGTCCTAAAGAAAGTTCTCTGGGCCGTCATAAAGAAAAGTCTCCGGCGCGTCCTAAAGAAAGTTCTCTGGGCCGTCATAAACAGAAGTCTTCGGCGCGTCCTTAAGAAAGTTTTCTAGCCCGTCACAAAGAAAAATCTCCGGCGCGTCCTAAAGAAAGTTCTCTAGCCCGTCATAAAGAAAAAAAATCTCCGTCGCATCCTAAAGAAAGTTATCTGGGCCGTCATAAAGAAAAGTCTCCGGCGCGTCCTAAAGAAAGGTCTCTGGCCCGTCATAAAGAAAAGTCTCCGGCGTGTCCTAAAGAAAGGTCTCTGGCCCGTCATAAAGAAAAGTCTCCGGCGCGTCCTAAAGAAAGGTCTCTGGGCCGTCATAAAGAAAAGTCTCCGTCGCGTCCTAAAGAAAGGTCTCTGGCCCGTCATAAAGAAAAGTCTCCGTCGCGTCCTAAAGAAAGGTCTCTGGCCCGTCATAAAGAAAAGTCTCCGTCGCGTCCTAAAGAAAGGTCTCTGGCCCGTCATAAAGAAAAGTCTCCGGCGCGTCCTAAAGAAAGGTCTCTGGGCCGTCATAAAGAAAAGTCTCCGTCGCGTCCTAAAGAAAGGTCTCTGGCCCGTCATAAAGAAAAGTCTCCGGCGCGTCCTAAAGAAAGGTCTCTGGGCCGTCATAAAGAAAAGTCTCCGTCGCGTCCTAAAGAAAGGTCTCTGGCCCGTCATAAAGAAAAGTCTCCGGCGCGTCCTAAAGAAAGGTCTCTGGGCCGTCATAAAGAAAAATCTCCGGCGCGTCCTAAAGAAAGTTCTCTGGGCCGTCATAAAGAAAAATCTCCGTCGCGTCCTAAAGAAAGTTCTCTGGGCCGTCATAAAGAAAAGTCTCCGGCGCGTCCTAAAGAAAGTTCTCTGGGCCGTCATAAAGAAAAGTCTCCGGCGCGTCCTAAAGAAAGGTCTCTGGCCCGTCATAAAGAAAAGTCTCCGGCGCGTCCTAAAGAAAGTTCTCTGGCCCGTCATAAAGAAAAGTCTCCGGCGCGTCCTAAAGAAAGGTCTCTGGCCCGTCATAAAGAAAAGTCTCCGTCGCGTCCTAAAGAAAGGTCTCTGGCCCGTCATAAAGAAAAGTCTCCGTCGCGTCCTAAAGAAAGGTCTCTGGCCCGTCATAAAGAAAAATCTCCGTCGCGTCCTAAAGAAAGTTCTCAAGCCCGTCATAAAGAAAGTTCTCCGGCTCGTCCTAAAGAAAGTTCTCTAGCCCGTCCTGAATAAAGTTCTTCGACTCGTCCTAAAGAAAGTTCTCCGTCGCGTCCCAAAGAAAATTCTCCGGCCCGTTCTAAAGAAAGTTCTCCGGCGCGTCCCAAAGAAAATTCTCCGGCCCTTCTTAAAAAAATGGTCTCCGGCCCGTCCTAAAGAAAGTTCTCTGGTCCGTCATAAAGAAATATCTCCGGCGCGTCCAAAAGAAAGTTCTCTGGTCCTTCATAAAGAAAAATCTCCGTCGCGTCCTATAGCAAGTTCTCTAGCCCGTTATAAAGAAAAATCTCCGGCGCGTCCTAATGAAAGTTCTCCAGCCCGTCATAAAAAAAGTTCTCTAGCCCAAGTTCTCGGATCGATCATGGTATCAGCCACGTCGACATTGAGGTCGTTAACGATATCATCCGGAGACTTGATCTTGTAATGTTTGTCTTTATACACACAGTGTACATTTCCATCCCGAATAAAAAAAACATTGGGAATCCTACCGACAACTTCCTTCATGCGTACCCTCCAATAGGGTTAAAGCCGTACCAAGGTAGCTCAGTCGGTAGCGCCATGATCTGTCAATCCAGGTATTGTGAGTTCGAACCCTAGCTCGGCCAACATTCTTTTCCGACGTTTGACAGAAATCACGATGACGAGCGTCATTCGTCTCCCAGGAAAGGGCTAACAGTCTATACATGTGGAAAAGCAGCAAGTTGCTTGGAAAGAATGTTGTCTGGAGTACTGGTGTGAGGAAGTCAGGAAACACATTAGAAGTTGAACTGACCGCCGTGATATGACTGGAAATTTGTTGAAAACAGGCTTAAACCCCAATCAATTAATCAAAGGGTTTAAATCATCTGTAAGGTACACTGGTCTATAAACTGGAGTTGGTGATTCACGCAGAAACTGTGTACGCCTGTATATGAGACGTCCCACGAGAAAACCAACATTGTGGATTCTGCGTAAAGTATCGACCCGGATCAGCCTAACCATGCCGTGGACAGACACTTTTCGCCTCCTGTGGATTTTCAATTTCAGGAAGCATTGCTCTTTTCCTCTATCTGCCTGAGACGGATTGTCTCGGCCCAGATTAGCCTGCGCGGACTGCGCAGGCTGATCTGGATCGCTACATTACGCAGAGGCCACAATGTTAGTATTCTCTCGTGATGGCTCATACGGTCCTTGAAACACGCGAACTTAACCTGACGCATCTGAAAACGTGCGCGGACTGCGCAGGCTGATCTGGATCGCTACATTACGCAGAGGCCATAATGTTGGTTTTCTCACGGAACGGCTCATATGGTCATTAAAACACGCGAACTTAACCTGACGCATCTGCAAGCCTGCGCGGACTGCGCAGAATGATCCGCATCGATACTTAACGCAGAGTCCACAATGTCGGTTTTTCCTATAAGAATATTGATGTAAAAAGATGTAGATAGTATTCTTATGTATGCGAATCCGACAGACATTAACTAAATCCTAGTTTTTTAAATGGATAATCTTTGCTTTTCGATAGATTGGCACACGGATGAAAGGAATGTATGCAGGAAGAAGCTACGATTAAGTGCCCATTTATTCATGCCCTTTATGAACGGTGTACCGCTCTCGGTTATATAATCGAGACTGTAACTGGAGACGGTTACCTCATAACCGTTTATAAGATCTGATAGTTTTACATTGTGTGCGCCTTACCCTTATTCTCAAAAACCAAAATCTACAGCCGACGACTTTGGAAAATATCTAGACAAAAAATTGGAAAGTCTCTGCCATTGAAGGTGTAACGGAATATATCGGGAAACGTTGTCACAATGGTTTCAAAAGTAATCTGCTTAAGATCCACAAAATCATGGATGCAGATAAGATCGTATCTACATTCGTGGTAAAAGTGCGTCTGCTTAGGGGGGGAAGATGGTATAAGAATAGCTGTAGAAAAATGTGATATCTAGAATATTGAAATAATATTTTTGAAGATAGTTGAACAGATTGTGTAAAAATGAGAAATAAATCGTTTTTCAGTAATTGTTATATTTCCTACAAAAGTTTTCAAAAATCATCCGCTTCATGGGTGTCATAATTTATCACGTAAAGGGTTAAACACTGAGAGTTTATTCATGAAAACGTACGAAATCTGTGTCAGGTCAACATGTTCTTCTGAGTTCATCAGTTGTTTGTGTATATGAATATTGCGTATCTAGAGTGTGAATTTTGTTCAATGAAATCTCAAGATTGTTATTTATAATATTGGCAACAATCTAGTCCATAATGGAAGTACCTTTTGAACTAATTCATGGGAAATGCGGAAGGATTTGTGTGAACTTCTATAATAAGGCGCGATAAAAAATAGTGCGAAGCGAATGAAAGCCAAACAAAAGCAGCATTCGCAAATCATTCCGCGAGGGTGCGACGAAAGTTACATTTGCAAAACCAGGCCTGCTATGAGCTACGGATCGTGTAAAATGGTACCGAATATCGGCCTGTCTGGTGTATGACATCTAAAATAGCATTGCAGGTGTACACATGTGTCTGGTGCCTGACATCTAAAATATCATTGCAGGTGTACACATGTGTCTGGTGCCTGACATCTAAAATATCATTGCAGGTGTACACATGTGTCTGGTGTATGACATCTAAAATATCATTGCAGGTGTACACATGTGTCTGGTGCCTGACATCTAAAATATCATTGCAGGTATACACATGTGTCTGGTGTATGACATCTAAAATATCATTGCAGGTGTACACATGTGTCTGGTGTATGACATCTAAAATATCATTGCAGGTGTACACATGTGTCTGGTGTCTGACATCTAAAATTTCATTGCAGGTGTACACATGTGTCTGGTGTCTGACATCTAATATATCATTGCAGGTGTACACATGCGTCTGGTGTATGACATCTAAAATATCATTGCAGGTGTACACATGTGTCTGGTGTATGACATCTAAAATATCATTGCAGGTGTACACATGTGTCTGGTGTATGACATCTAAAATATCATTGCAGGTGTACACATGTGTCTGGTGCCTGACATCTAAAATATCATTGCATGTGTACACATGTGTCTGGTGTCTGACATCTAAAATATCATTACAGGTGTACACATGTGTCTGGTGTATGACATCTAAAATATCATTGCATGTGTACACATGTGTCTGGTGCCTGACATCTAAAATTTCATTGCAGGTGTACACATGTGTCTGGTGCCTGACATCTAAAATATCATTGCAGGTGTACACATGTGTCTGGTGCCTGACATCTAAAATATCATTGCAGGTGTACACATGTGTCTGGTGCCTGACATCTAAAATATCATTGCAGGTGTACACATGTGTCTGGTGCCTGACATCTAAAATATCATTGCAGACGTACACATGTGTGTGGTGTCTGACATCTAAAATATCATTGCATGTGTACACATGTGTCTGGTGTATGACATCTAAAATATCATTGCAGGTATAAAAATGTGTCTGGTGTATGACATCTAAAATATCATTGCATGTGTACACATGTGTCTGGTGCCTGACATCTAAACTATCATTGCAGGTGTACACATGTGTCTGGTGCCTGACATCTAAAATATCATTGCAGGTGTACACATGTGTCTGGTGTATGACATCTAAAATATCATTGCAGGTGTACACATGTGCCTGGTGTATGACATCTAAAATATAATTGCAGGTGTACACATGTGTCTGACATCTAAAATATCATTGCAGGTGTACACATGTGTCTGGTGTATGACATCTAAAATATCATTGCAGGTGTACACATGTGTCTGGTGCCTGACATCTAAAATATCATTGCAGGTGTACACATGTGTTTGGTGCCTGGCATCTAAAATATCATTGCAGAAGTACACATGTATCTGGTGCCTAACATCTAAAATATCATTGCAGGTGTAAACATGTGTCTGGTGCCTGACATCTAAAATATCATTGCAGGTGTACACATGTGTCTGGTGCCTGACATCTAAAATATCACTGCATGTGTACACATGTGTCTGGTGTATGACATCTAAACTATCATTGCAGGTTTACACATGTGTCTGGTGCCTGACATCTAACATATCATTACAGATGTACACATGTGTCTGGTGCCTTACATCTAAAATATCATTGCATGTGTACACATGTGTCTGGTGCCTGGCAACAACAATACTTTTGGGATATGGAAAGGTGTTCAGGACTAAGTTCATGTATTCTTATCGATTTGTGGTTCATGTAGTCTATATACATATATACATATATAGACATCTATAATTCCATCGGTGGTCCCGTTCGAGCAGGCCGGCTTGTACAAGATGCAGTTATTGCATCCCCGAACGAAGACATCCATATGTCAGGGTTTCTAGGATTTTAAGGCGGTAAGGTGTACTTTTTTGAAAGCAACGTGCTTTAACATATAAGGATTTTTTTTGGCCGAACCCCCGGTAGCTCAGTCGGTAGCGACGCGGGCTGTCAATCCAGGGGTTGTGAGTTCGAATCCCGGCTCGGCCAACTTTCTTTCTGAAGATTGACAAAAGTCAATGCGACATGCGTCATTCGTCTTCCACCAATGGGCTAAGTCTATGTGGAAAAGCAGCCAGTTGCTTGGGAAGATTGTTGTGTGGAGTACTGGTGTGAGAAAACCAGGAAATGCATGAGTAGGTGAACTGGCCGCCGTGATATAACTGAGAAATTGTTAAAAACGGCGTTAAACCCCAATCAATCAACTGCTGCATTTTAATAGAACGATAATCCGTTACGGTACGGACAAAATTGTACATACAATTACGGGTCATCAGTGCTATAAGCGCTCAATTATTTTATGTATTTACAAAATGAAATCGGTATAACCCAATCGTCCGTGCAAATTGAGAGGATTATATAAGTACGATAATATCATATACGTCTTCAGGATAAGCAATGTAAATATATAATACTGTTCTTTAGAAAGAAAACACATTGAACACGTGTAATTACATTTAAATAGCGGAATAAATATTGTGCAATCCTGAAGTCAATAATGATGGATGAATGGTCCATCAAGCAAATAACGTAGTTTAACACTTTACCATTTACGTCACTTGACAAATGAGTCGTTCCGCGAGAAAACCAACATTATGGCCTCTGCGTAATGTATCGTACCAGATCAGTCTGCGCACTCCACGCAGACTGATCCGGGCCACACATTCCGTCTCAGGGGGATAGATGTATAGAGTAATGATTCCTGAAACAGAAAATCCACTGTATGCGAAAAGTGTATATCCGGGTAAGCCTGCGCGGCATGCTAAGGCTGATCCGGGTCGATACTTTACGCAGAGTCCACAATGTTTGTTTTCTCGCTTGACGGCTCAAATGTATAGTATATTGCACCAGGACGTTTAATGTTGATACAGAGTTTAAATAGTTGAATGAAAGAATGCCCTTTTAGAGCAATTTCTCACCTTTTCCACAATGATTTCATTATTCTTCTTTTGCAAAGGCGTCAACAATCGATGATCTTGGGCAAAGGGTTAAACATAACAGATAACTGAACATTTATTTAGCCAACATTTTTTTTATTGACGTAAACTACATAGTTTCTTGTCGAACAATAAATTATAGTAATATATACAATATAAAAAACATGCAACAAATTACATAAAACATGAAATATACACAAAATCGAATGTTTATAATTCCAGAAAGATAAAAGAAAAACCGGAAAAAAACCTAACAAATAAAAAAATAAAATACACACAAATAAACTAATCCCCAAAAATGCTTCTTCAATATTACAAATAATTTATTGAAAAGTAACAGTTCAATTATTTCACTGGACCTCCATGGTGTAATAGTTAAATAAATAATCTTGTGTTACAGTAGAAATTTGTTACAGCATATTGTTTATCAAACTATTTCTCCGGATATATATGTTAATACATTTCACAACTTACATAGTTATAAAAAAAACAAACAACAAAAACATAACAAAAAAAATGGAATGCAAGCAATTCACAAAAGTTTTTGTAAATATAGTCGTTTTTAAACCAGATCTCCATTACGTAGAACTGTTCACGTTTATCCTTTCCCATATAGACCATATGTACAGCAGACGACTTTGAAAACAACTTGGCAAAAATGTGGAAAATCACTCTAAACCTCGGTATAATTATTGAAAAGACTTCAAAACACTGTGGCAAACGGTGAAATTGCTCATACTGAGCAAATTCTTCTTTTGCCATAATGTTTTCAAAAGTCGCCTAAGGTAGAAATAGTTTAGCTGCTTGTTACTGTATGGGACTGGGTATATAAGCTGCCGTATCTTTCCAATTACATATTCATCCTTAAGATGCACACGTCACCAACTCTCGTTGCACGTGACTTTAACACTTTCCCACTTGTAGACGCATTCTCACGCATCAGCAGAAGACGACTTTTGAAAAAATTGTGACAAAAGGAGAATTTTCTCAGAACGAGCAATTTCACCGGTTGTCACTTTGTTTTCGACTTTTTTTCAGTAATTATATATTCATTTATAGAGAGTTTTCATGTTTTTACATGATTGCTTTTAAAGTCGTCTGCTGCATATTTGCAGTATGTGGGAAACTGTTTAACAACATTTGCTTCTACATAACTTTAACAGTATTTGCGAACAATGCACGTGCAGTATGTGGGAAAGGGTTAAACAACAGTTGCTTCTACATAACTTTAACAGTATTTACGAACAATGCACGTGCAGTATGTGGGAAAGGGTTAAACAATAGTTGCTTCTACATAACTTTAAAAGTATTTGCGAACAAAGCACGTGCAGTATGTGAGAAAGGGTTAAACAACAGTTGCTTATACATAACTTTAACAGTATTTGCGAACAATGCACGTGCAGTATGTGAGAAAGGGCTAAACAACAGTTGCTTATACATAACTTTAACAGTATTTGCGAACAAGGCACGTGCAGTATGTGGGAAAGGGTTAAACAACAGTTGCTTCTACATAACTTTAACAGTATTTGCGAACAATGCACGTGTATTATGTGGGAAAGGGTTAAACAACAGTTGCTTATACATAACTTTAACAGTATTTGCGAACAATGCACGTGTAGTATGTGGGAAAGGGTTAAACAACAGTTGCTTATACATAACTTTAACAGTATTTGCGAAAAATGCACGTGTAGTATGTGGGAAAGGGTTAAACAACAGTTGCTTATACATAACTTTAACAGTATTTGCGAACAATGCACGTGCGTGCAGTCGTATCTAAGTTCGTTAATAATCAGTTACATTTTAGCAAAAAACACCCTATCAGCATCGATAGTCACTAATTCGTTAACAGTTCAGATTGATGATACCAGTTACTGGTATTCTACAGGATCGGGGTCAAATGTCACGTAAACTTAAGATAAAATCCATCCATCTTTAACGCATAGGCACTCATTAAACCCGGTCACACTAATCAGGAGGCACCGTCCACCCTTCTGTCCACAGCGACCTATACCCCCGAAGTTCCTTCGTCTGCTTCCTCTGTCGATACATCTGTTCCTTAACCGATGTCTAAAACATACTGCTTTGGAGTCCACTTTCAATGTTACTAATGACAGAATTGTTGTGAAGAGTAGTACTGAGATGAAGGTAGATTGTATGGTAATGTTGGCCATGATTCCTTAAATGTTTCCGAATCCCTGAAAAGAAAGAAATAAAGTTTTATTAAACGATTTCAAGAAATGTGTTATTAAGCGAGCCTCTGGACGAGTTTAATAACACTTTATGAAATGACAACGAGTGTCAATTTTTTGTTATTACATGACGAAACACAAAACGAAATTCTGTTTTTCGCTGTCAGAAAATAGTCCAAACATGTAATACTTAATAAACTCGTAACTAATCACACAACACTATTTTTATGTCACCTTTGGTTTAAACTTATTTATTTTGCGAAGCAAGCATTCAGCTTGTATTAAACGCCGCTCCATGTCTGCTCCCTGGAAACTTAACCAGTACTCGCGAAACAATCCCAAAGTCAGAACCAGATCATCACGGGACTCGAACCCGTCACCTTTCGACCAGCAAAGATCAAGATAGGCTTGCATTTCTTTGTTCGTATCAAAGTGGCCCGGTGGTCAAGTGATTAACACGTTAGACTGCCAATCCAGAGGTCCGAGGTTCAAATCCTGGTTCGGGTTCTGGATCTTTCTGAGGTGCGTTCAGTGTCTCCTACTGTACTTAAGTTCAAGTACTGGTCCTTTGCAAGACAAAAGAGGCTCGCGTGTATCTATGCTATGCACTGAGCACGTTAAAGAACCAATGGGTCTTTTTCGGAAAGAACTAAGGTTTCGCACCCGAACTCCTTTGTGTCTAACTCTGTCTCTTGTATATTTATGCACCTGTCACATGCGTGTGCATAATATAGTGTACACTATCGAATGGGTCTATAGAAGCTAAGCAAGCTTATGCTCGATCAGAGTAATTGGTCTCTATAACTATAATATAACATTATATATAACAAGTCCTGCAATCACACCGGAAGCATCAAGAGGATGCCAATAACGAACAAGCTTATACTCGATCAGAGTAATTGGTCTCTATAATTATAATATAACATTATATATAACAAGTCCTGCAATCACACCGGAAGCATCAAGAGGATGCCAATAACGAACAAGCTTATGCTCGATCAGAGTAATTGGTCTCTATAATTATAATATAACATTATATATAACAAGTCCTGCAATCACACCGGAAGCATCAAGAGGATGCCAATAACGAACAAGCTTATACTCGATCAGAGTAATTGGTCTCTATAATTATAATATAACATTATATATAACAAGTCCTGCAATCACACCGGAAGCATCAAGAGGATGCCAATAACGAACAAGCTTATGCTCGATCAGAGCAATTGGTCTCTATAACTATAATATAACATTATACATAACAAGTCCTGCAATCACACCGGAAGCATCAAGAGGATGTCAATAACGAACAAGCTTATGCTCGATCAGAGTAATTGGTCTCTATAATTATAATATAACATTATACATAACAAGTCCTGCAATCACACCGGAAGCATCAAGAGGATGCCAATAACGAACAAGCGACTGCAGAGTACAACCGTACTTAACAGTAACCGAAACACTTCAGAATGTCGATGTTTTGTGACATGTGTTCAGAAATGATACTTTCGTTAAATTTTCTGAAATGTATTTATTCAATAATAATTAAAATATCTTACCTTTGTTAGATATATCTTTGGCACTTTTACACCTATCACAGAGTTATGACTGCGAGTTTTATATGTTAATCTTTAGTAGATCTCTAATTGTTGATAAACAGTTTTTTTTTTCTTCAGCAAATTTTTTAATTTCGCTATGTTCGAAACAGAAGTAGTGGTATACTAATTTTGTTTACCCTCGTTGTGCAGATTTAATTTATTTGTGCAGTCATTTCGATAGACACGACGTTTTATACAATGCGCCCGGGTTTTTTCCATAATTTAATTATAACTAGAACAAGTTAGTGAGGTGCAATATCATTACAAATACGCGATGAGTAAGGACACTGGTGAATACCCACGAGTCGGTGGTAGGTAGATCCGGTTTTGGAAAGTGGGGGGGGGGGGGGGGGGGGGGGGCATTTTACGATAGTGCCAAGGGCAAGGCACATTTCTTAGCCTAGTACTGGTTTGCTTACCTAGGGATCATGAATACGTAAACTGACGCCGTGATATAATTGAAATTATGTAGAAAACGGCATAAAACGCCCTATGTAACAGCGAACTTTGCTTTGAAAACACAATATAAAATGCGAATCCGATTTTCGTTTTGACTGTTCTCATTCAATTATATGGAATTTTTGGTAGATTTGCGATAGATTTTGAAGTCGCGTGATGTTAATGACCAAAATAGTGTAACAGATTCTAGACTGAAATACAAATGCAAACATAAGCAAAAGTCAAATTATATGTAAAATAAATTCCGCTTATTCTATGTCACCAAATAAAATTACAAGTCTCTGAATGTGTAAATATCATATATAAGTGTTATAAAGGATAATATTGTCACTACGCCCCAACCCCCAGTGTGTACGACCTCCTAAATAAATTACCCTTTATAAATATAGATTTGTTTGTGATATTTGAATAGCAATTGTTTGTACTTGTAGATGCATTTGCTGCAGACAACCTTTGAAAGCATTGTGGCAAAAGTAGACATAACGCGTAATATCCCTTTGCCACAAAGGTTTTCAGTGCTATTCGGAAATATTCAGAAAAAAACCTGAGATATCTAGTCTTATTCACAAACAGACACTTTGTGACGCCTTTGCAGTAGACGACGTATAGAAATATTGTTGCAAATATAGAAATTGCGCGGTGTATTTATTATCTACGGATAATTTGCTGCGGCATCAGTAAGGGTGACATTTGCCCAATTTTAAAAGATATTCTACTCTGAATTAGCCTGTCTGATACCAATATATGTGGTATAATGTTATCATTGGATAACTCTCTACAAATATAATCAGATTGATTGGTTGACGGCAATCAGGCGGTATAAGAAAAGGGGCAATATGACAATATGTTAAAAACTATATTATTATGAAAGTGCTTGTCTGATTTCAAGATGATTTAGCAGAACTATTCATTCAGTGACCCTCTACATGTTGTAAGCCTCATTGATTGGTTGTAAGTCGTAGATGGCAGATGGTATCTAGATATGGGAAATTTAGCGTTTAGCTTCAAATAACATCTCATCTTTGTCTACTGGACAACATATCAGGGTATATTCTTTTGGCGGTCCCTTTCTCAGGTTTGATACGGATGTCTGAGTGTCGGTTTACCGGAAACATTTTTAATAAACACTGGTTCGAGTATTCATTCATGCATTTTCGGTAGGCTTTACACTCAACATGCACTCAACATGCACTCAATAAACACTGAACATGCACTCAATAAACACTGAACATGCACTCCATATACACTCAACATGCACTCAACATACACTCAACATGCACTCAATAAACATTGAACATACACTCAACATGAACTCGTTGTTGTAAGCGATTTTTACCGGAAACAGTTTTAATAACCACTCGTACGAGTATTCATTCATGCTTTTTCGGTAAGCTATACACTCAACATGCACTCAGCATGGATTCAACATACACTCAACATACACTCAACATGCACTCAACATACACTCATTGTTGGAAGGGATTTTTACCGGCAACATGTTTAATAACCACTCGAACGAGTATTCATTCGTGCATTTAAGGTAGGCTATACATTCAACATGCACTCAACATACACTCAACATGCACTCAACATACACTCAACATGCACTCAACATGCACTCATTGTTGTAAGCGATTATTACCGGAAACATTTTTAATAAGCACTCGTACGAGTATTCATTCATGCATTTTCGGTAGGCTATACACTTAATATGCACGCATTATTGTAAGCGATTATTACGGACCATCTCTTAACCGAATTTCACAAAAATCGACTTTTCCATATTGAAAATTGGACCACTCCATTTTTTTCGTCCAACAAGAAATTCAGTAAAATGTAATGTCTTAGTTGCAAACAATACTTATTTCAGTAGAGACAGCTCGTTATGTTAATGTCTTAGTTGCAAACAATACATATTTCAGGAGAGACAGCTCGTTATGTTAATGTCTTAGTGGCAAACAATACATATTTCAGGAGAGACAGCTCGTTATGAGCTGTCTTACCTGAGTCTACATTGTTTGCAAAGGACTTTAAGTGCTGCCTTTCGCACTGAAAGCGATCAACGTAAAATCCGTTTTGCAGATATCTTGTCCAAACCCCATCCTTACGAATCAAATAACAGAAAGATACTTATGTTTAGATATATTGTATACCCTGTACGAAACCCTAACATGGGATGGGACCATTCAAAATGCTGATGAACTAGTTATTAACCATTCACTAAATGAGCCGTCCCACGAGAAAACCACGAGAAAACCAACAGTATGGTCACTGCGTAATGTATCGACCCAGATCAGCCTGCGCAGTCCGCGCAGGCTAATCCGGCCCGGCCCATTCCGTCTCAGGGGTGGTAGAGGTATATAGTAATGATTACTGAAATAGAATATGCACAGGTGGCGAAAAGTGTCTGTCCGGGTTAGCCTCCGCGGCATGCTTAGGCTGATCCGGATCAATACTTTACGCAGAGTCCACAATGGTTTTCTTTCGGGACGGCTTAAATATAGCCACGCTTACAAGCATAACAGGCTACATTTGAAAAAGATTGTCAATCTAAATGTTCATATGCGTATGTTGCAGAGTTCATGTATGTGAGAAAACGGGTAACATTTCACATGATGTTTCGACTATAAAAAGATCGCACTCGGATGTCAAGGTCTTGAAATTATATCCCTAAACTATTTTCATCTTTTTTTTCCAATTTATCTGTCATTAATTTACTTCCGTCTAACTTGAGGTTTGGTCTATACAATAGACCACGTCACACACAAAACCGGCAATGTCCGGATTTTGTTAAACGACCGAAATGCATTACATCCCTGTGCAGCCGTTTTGTTCCATCCAAACCGATCACTATCTATAACGGTATCTAGCATCATGCTTGAACGGCTGAATGGACTGGCGAACGGGATACATACTGATCAGACTGCTAAGACTATTGGATTGATCTGGATATTTGATGATCGTAACTTTCCAACATACCGTTTATCGTGTGACGAAGCCATAATTATTACTTGGGTTTGCGTTGCATCATTAACATGCACTTCTGACAAAAAGAAGGTTTGGCCTGTATATTTTAACGGAAAACCCATTAAAATCACCTTTCTTTTTTGATATTATTTGAAGGCCATATGTTGTATTATCATCATTACTGTTATCATTATTATTATTATTAGTAGTAGAAGAAGTAGTATAATCATTATCTTTATATATTTATGCTATCAGCTCGTTTGATTTTTTGATCTTCGTTGGCGGCGTTGATTAAGTTTTGCGTTTAGGTCACTTACATGGAAACTATCAACCCTAATACTTTGAAACTTGGAAAACTTGTTCATCTAATACCCTTCTTCTTATTGTATGCTACAGATGTTGAGTGTGGCCTGCTTTTTTGCGTAAAAAACATAAATTCTGATGTATTTTGGTCGATTTTGAGAGTTACTTCTCAGACCACAAACCTGTTTGGACAACATGAAGTCCGGCTGGGTAATGACTGAAATATTTCAAAGAGTATGTTTAGTACACTACTATGTTCACTTTTTACAATTTTGAACTAACAATTTGTTCTAGATAAAAGAGTGATAAATTTGTAAAATATATAGGGATTGATAAACAGGCATTGACCAGCTTATCTCATTTGCCTATCAATACACAAGACACAGCTTATGATCTTGTCTGATTGTGACAGCCCATCCGACGTGAAGATCTTCCTTATCATGTATACGAACTTGGATTTATTTCCAGTATGTAAATCTTGTTTTCAATATTTGAAAAATAGCAGTTGTGTGCGGTCATTATAATATGTTAATATTCATTCCGAATTTGAAGATTTTTGATATAAAATAAATAAACCGTAAAAGGATGAGACCGGACGAGCGACAGGCACCCACAGGCATTACGCAGAGGACTATATAAGAGGGAGTGAACAGGTCTTTTCTCCACAGTAGTTCTCTTACTATATGATACTCTGGGTAAATTGAGCAAAACTTTATAAAGCATGCAACACGATTTCCTCCGTAACTACACGGTGGCAATTCATGACGAACGCAAAAGGAGGGTAGGATCAGTGGCACGTGAATCGATGGCGCATGTGCAGACACTTCGTTCTCTTGAACGCACATCTCTACCCTGGAGTTAAATTTCAAAATTCAAAATGGAAGCCTCCGTGTTGTTTCCGCTTGTTTCATTATCGATACCAGCAAGCTCGTTTTCCTGTTGTTTAAATTACGGAGCGGAATTATTTGCAAGTGCCCAATTAAACAAATCCTTATTTATCCACATTACAAAAAGATACATCAGAGGTTCGTAATTATGATCATTTACACAGCAACATCCATAATTGCCACCCTCCGCCGTTTAGAAACTCTTCCAACTCTCGCTCGAAACAGGATTGTAGATAGTCGGGGTCAGAAGGTCATATGACATCACTAGAGTTAACACTCATACCGTTCATGAAGAACCCGGATAACTCTGTAATATGAGGTTTGTGTCATGCGGCCAATCAAGCGGCTGCATTTCACCTCATAAATTATTCATGAGTACGAGATTTTAACAACCAATTTTCCCAGGGTATCATGTATTTTATGAATAGCCTGGGTACCGAGGATGGTCCGTTAGATGCAACACAATATTGTTTTCTATGACTCAACTAGAGAGTCCATTCGAATTGATATGTCACGTGTCTTGTCACGTGTCATTACGGGGTTTTCCAAAATAGAGAGAACAAATATGCAATGTATCACATTCCTGTATTTGGTAATTTTTATGTTGGAAACCACGTATAACCCCCAATACAATCACACCTTGTTACAGGATATAGAAAACCCACGCCTTTTATGCGAATAGAAATCAAATTTAAACTTATACATTCATAACTCATATAAACTGTCCCATGAGAAAACCAACATTGTGGACCCGGAGCGACGTAAGCATGCCGCGCAGGCTAACCCGGACATGCACTTTTCGCCTCCTGGGGTATTTTCTGCTTCAGGAATCAATACTCTATACCTCTCTCCCCCTGAGACGAAATGTATCGTCCCGGATTAGCCTAGTCCGCGCAGGTTGATCTGGGTCGATACATCACGCAGAGTCCATAATGTTATTTTTCTTGTGGAACGACTCATATAACACTATTAATGTCGTTCATTGTGAATCTAATATCGCGACCATCCTTACAGTATTATTGTAAAGGTATGAGTATTTAAACGCTTTATTACATACAACACATCTGCACCAGACGACTTTGAACACGTCTGGGCGAATGAATATATAAACAATCTTTATATATATGAAAGTATTATTATTGCACAGAATTGAAAACATAGTGACAAAAGGAGAAATTGCTCGTCATGAGAAATGTATCCTTTTTTGCCACAATGTTTTCATAAGTCGTCTGCTGCAGTAGCGTCAGCCAGCGTCTGTATGTTGGAAAAGATTAATATATTCTGACTGATTCGGCTTTTCAAATATCAAAATGCATACATGTATATAGTTTTAACCAGGAGTTCTGGGTTCAAATCTCAGTGGGGGCAAAATGTTACTGTACATAGCTAAATGCATTAACTTTAAGCAATTTTGAGTTGATTGGTTGGGGTTTAACGCTGTTTTTAACATTTTCTCAGTCATATCACAGCGGCCAGTTCACCTACTCATGTGTTTCCTGGTTTTCTCACATCTGTACTCCACACAACAATATTACCCAGCAACTGGCTGCTTTTCCACATAGACTTAGCTCATTGCTGGAAGACGAATGACGCATGTCGCATTGGCTTTTGTCAAACGACGGAGAGAAAGTTGGTCGAGCCGGGTTTCGAACTCACAACGCCTGGAAGTAATTCTTTATATGTAGTATTTCTGTTATTATAAATTCATGTTGTTGGTTTTTAAGACATTTTCTTGGCTTCTCGAGGGAAGTTATACATCTTGTTATCGACGGTTTTTAGGATATGGGCTTTTCGCCGTCCGTCAACATGTAATCTAGTCATAAATGTATCTGTTAACAAATAAACTAGAAATGTAGCCTAACTGGTTTTTGTCAATTAACCTTGTACTGTCTGGTTTCAGAGATTCCATTAAACTGCAAATCGATAGATGCGGCTTATGTGTGATAACAAATACATTACAAATACTATAATATGTTATGCCTTTCGTAAATACAGACGTATTTTGACGCATCGAACCAGTTTTTTGTAATCAAAACTGTACGTGTTGTCTCTGTCCGTAAAGCCTGGAGGCATTATCCCGCGTCTGTCCGACTGTCTGCTTGAATGTGCATTCGTCCGTCCGTCATGGTTTGCATGTATTGGTCAAAACGTTGTTTCTGTTTGGCAGATTCATTTCAAAGTGGTCGGACTTATACCGTGTGATCGGGAGAACGGAAAAATACTAGGTACAAACCTCTGGTCTACTTACTTTAGTAATCTCCATAGTTCCGTATTTAGTTCATCCATTGTCTCAATTAATTTCCATTGTATCCTGTTCAAACTGGTATGTAACTTTATGACCTACGGATGTGCAGTGCACCATTATCATAACTTAAGCATGCTGCGTTTGGAGTATGTATATTTGTGTCCTTCCATGTTCTCACATACAAAATTTCGAACACAAATATGATCTGTTGTTTTAGGTGTAAACCCATTTGTTCATATGTTTTTTTCGGCCATTATCTCAATAGATGTTCATTATCTCAATAGATGTTCAATTCAGACTTGGTGTATAGGAAACTGATGAGCTACAGATGTGCAGTGCACAAGAAACATGACTCTAGTATGTTTTCGATTGTTAATCATTTACCAGCACGATTCCAATATACAGTGCGGATCTTTAGTGTTCACTGAACTGGAAATATTATACTTAAGGGTCGCTGGTCGGATGTTTGTCAATCGTTTGTCTTTCGTGATTTCCTTTGTGTATACAAGAAAAAGGTAAAACTTTGATAAGTTATGTATTGGTTATTGGAAGGCAATCTGTGCTGTTTCAGACATTTTTGGTTTTGTTTGTTTAAAGGTTGATGTTTCATTGTTTCAGCAATGTTTGTCCATATTAACTCTGCCATATATTTTCACCTTACATATGCCCCTATACCACCAGCGCTTTCAGCGCTTTAATTATGTATGACAGACAACTTGTCCATTATAGTCTTACAGCAACTTGATAAAACAAGTTTTCCCGTTCACTGCGTGTTTCCGAGTATAATTTCCGATCTCTTAATGACACATGTTAATACCGCTGTACCGCGCTACAGTCGTCTAGAGATGTGACAGACAACGTGTCCATTATAGTCTTATAGCAACTTGATAACACAAGTTTTCCAGTTCACTGCATGTTTCCGAGTATAATTTCTGATCTCTTAATGACATATGTTAATACCGCTGTACCGCGCTACAGTCGCCTAGAGATGTGACAGACAACGTGTCCATTATAATCTTACAGCAACTTGATACATATGTTAATACCGCTGTACCGCGCTACAGTCGCCTAGAGATGTGACAGACAACGTGTCCATTATAGTCTTACAGCAACTTGATACATATGTTAATACCGCTGTACCGCGCTACAGTCGCCTAGAGATGTGACAGACAACTTGTCCATTATAGTCTTACAGCAACTTGATACATATGTTAATACCGCTGTACCGCGCTACAGTCGCCTAGAGATGTGACAGACAACTTGTCCATTATAGTTTTATAGCAACTTGATAACACAAGTTTTCCCGTTCACTGCATGTTTCCGAGTATAATTTCTGATCTCTTAATGACATATGTGAATACCGCTGTACCGCGCTACAGTCGCCTAGAGATGTGACAGACAACATGTCCATTATAGTCTTACAGCAACTTGATACATATGTTAATACCGCTGTACCGCGCTACAGTCGCCTAGAGATGTGACAGACAACGTGTCCATTATAGTCTTACAGCAACTTGATACACATGTTAATACCGCTGTACCGCGCTACAGTCGCCTAGAGATGTGACAGACAACGTGTCCAGTATAGTCTTACAGCAACTTGATACATATGTGAATACCGCTGTACCGCGCTACAGTCGCCTAGAGATATGACAGTAAACGGAACATTGAGCAGTTTCGTCACAGATAACCTTTTTCTTGAACCCTTTTCCACACACAACACATTTTCAGTCGACTTCTTCTAAAACATACTAGCAAACATTTGAAAAATCTCTTTAAATGAAAGTATAATTACTGAATGTTTTCACAGAAAGCGTCATAGAAAGCGTTGTTTATTTGAACGGGTTAATAAAGATGATATATGACGCCTTAGCAGTAGACGAGCAGCCTTTTCAATGTTTTGCTTAGAGGTTTTGCCTCACGAGCGAGGGACCTGGGTTCGATACTCCGGCCTGTTCATATCAAAGACTTGAAAATTGTAGAAGTTGATTCCCTTCTTGACGCTCAGTGCTGCGGTGATAGCAATACGACTGACACGCTGGTGTCAGGATTGTCTTCGGAAACGCCGTGATTTGACCGAACAATAAATGTGCAACAGATGACTTTGAAAACTTTTGTCTGGGTAAAACACTGGAAAACATATCAATGTGACAGTTTGAAAAGAGTTGAAAAACACTGTGACAAAAGATGAAAATGTTCATTATGAGCAATTTCTTCTTTTGCCACAATATTTCAAAGGTTTTGTGCTGCAGAGGTGTCAGAAAACATCTATATGTAGAAATGGCTTAAATCCTCGTATGATGAAACAAATTAGTAGAAGACAACTTTTAAATAAACGTTTTTATAAAAAAGAGAAATACCTCGAAACAAGCAAAGTGTTTTCTCTTTCTAACAATGTATTACACTTTGTATGTAAACCTTTGTTTAAACTCTTATTACAAAACCTTTGTTTAAACCTTTTATGTAAACCTATATTTAAACCTTTTATGTAAACCGATTTCTAAACGTTTTATGTTAACCTATGTTTAAACGTTTACTTTAGATGCTTCTTGTGCATACGATACTGAATTTACAACCAGTTAAACGGTTTAAGGACAACATAGACTGGAAGTGTAACAGTGCTAACATATCCGACCTGGGCAGGGCTCGAACCGAAGGCGTTTTCTCTTCCACATCGCTATAAAAGCTACCTCCCTTGCAAGGCAGTATAAGTGTCCTAGACCATTTTGAATATTATACGCGCAAGTCGAACAGGGGGATTATTACATCCAGAAGAGACATTAACATGTAATACATGGGGTTACACCAACAGTAGTACGTGTGGGTCTTGTAATTGAGGGCGGATAGTGAACGTTGGGGTGAGACTGTGCTGAACTGTGGGGTATTATTACATCCAGAAGAGACATTAACATGTAATACATGGGGTTACACCAACAGTTGTACGTGTGGGTCTTGTAATTGAGGGCGGATAGTGAACGTTGGGGTGAGACTCTGCTGAACTGTGGGGTATTATTACATCCAGAATAGACATTAACATGCAATACATGGGGTTACACCAACAGTTGTACGTGTGGGTCTTGTAATTGAGGGCGGATAGTGAACGTTGGGGTGAGACTCTGCTGAACTGTGGGGTATTATTACATCCAGAATAGACATTAACATGTAATACATGGGGTTACACCAACAGTTGTACGTGTGGGTCTTGTAATTGAGGGCGGATAGTGAACGTTGGGGTGAGACTCTGCTGAACTGTGGGGTATTATTACATCCAGAATAGACATTAACATGTAATACATGGGGTTACACCAACAGTTGTACGTGTGGGTCTTGTAATTGAGGGCGGATAGTGAACGTTGGGGTGAGACTCTGCTGAACTGTGGGGAGTATTACATCCAGAATAGACATTAACATGTAATACATGGGGTTACACCAACAGTTGTACGTGTGGGTCTTGTAATTGAGGACGGATAGTGAACGTTGGGGTGAGACTCTGCTGAACTGTGGGGTAGTATTACATCCAGAATAGACATTAACATGTAATACATGGGGTTACACCAACAGTTGTACGTGTGGGTCTTGTAATTGAGGGCGGATAGTGAACGTTGGGGTGAGACTCTGCTGAACTGTGGGGTATTATTACATCCAGAATAGACATTAACATGTAATACATGGGGTTACACCAACAGTTGTACGTGTGGGTCTTGTAATTGAGGGCGGATAGTGAACGTTGGTGTGAGACTGTGCTGAACTGTGTTCAGGACGAATGTGTCAGAAGTCAGAAACAACTGGCCTATTCCGATAGGGGCGACACAATAATACGCAAACACTTTACTAGAACTAAGAAATAATATATATGTTTCATCTCAATGTACAAATGTATAATTCATCCTTGTTTTGTTAATTGTTTTGTTGCTTTTGTTTTATTATTGTTTTGGTTTGTTTACTTGTTTGTTTGCGTTTTTCGTTTTGCTTCGGAGGTACAATGGTAGAGCGTCCGCCTAGGTTGCTGGAGGTTGCAGATTCGATCCTTGGCCGGTCATACAATATACTTTAATAGTTGTTGTAATGGCTTCCCTCCTTCGTGCCCAGCATTATGTGGTAAGCATTTCGACAAACTCGACGATGTCATTATGAATGGACCAGTAGTTCTGGAAACTTATACAGGAAACGCCGTGATATAACTGAAACCAAAATATTGGAATGAGCGTTAAACAACATGCAATCAATCAATCGATTAATCAATAATATTTATAAGAACAGAACAGAACAGAACAAAACTTTATTACATATCTCGGTACATACAGTACAACATGAGGAAATGGTATAATTACAAGAGATTTATTTAAATACTATCAAGTGATCACATATTTCATTTTTGCCTAAAGGTAGGATTGTACTCAGTCTTCCATGGATACTCTGCTTATGAGAGGCAGGGTATCCATGGCTAACCATGTACACAAAGACAATTTTAAGTCGGCGTTTCCTTTGGAGGGAAAATAACATACAATAAGGATTATTCTTTAGTTTCGGAACGAAAAGGTAAAGAAAAGAAAAACTTTGTGGAAAGGAGACAAACTGCAACATGTAGTTAAATTTCTTTCCTTTTCCAATGCCTTTCATTATATCTAGGGAGGAAGAATAAAAGTAATATCAGATGTGAGGTGTTTACCTATCAAATACTTTTCTATTTGTTTTCAATTGGGAAGAGTTGTTTAAATTGATATTAAAGTTACATCAGCAGTGGGAAATTTGTATGTACATTCTTACAAGAAGAAACATATGCTAGACTACATGAACAATGATATCATAGTATACAGACACAAGAAAACTATTAAGCATTTAAATGCAGAGCAGTTCAAATTTTAAACATAAAAATTGTTTGTAGTAAAGAAACAGTGGTCGATTTCTAACTCGATTCGCAATCTTGACTTCCAAGCCTAAAGCTAAGCATGCATTACGGTTGAACACTCGGTACCGGACTATTACGGATAAAACATGTCGGATTACGTCATAGCCAACAAGATCAATAAACACACCTGTACTTGTAATTGTAGTTCTGGTCATAGCTGGGGTTTTCTAAAAAACGTTCAATTAGCGTGTACGGCTACATAACAAAGAGAGAGGATCCTGTAGAAAGATGACCGCTTATCTTGTTCTTCATATGATGATTAAAACTAATTGATCGAATTCATTGCCCATGGGGCTGTTAATCAAGTGGTATGGAGTTCGAATCCAGGCTAAGATTTATGTCGAGAGGGGAAGAGATGGAGGGAGCAGGGAGCAGACATCGTGAACTCTTTTGACTAAGTTAATTTTTCATGTATTTTCTTCTTCGTTAAACCACTTATTCCATGCAAATCATGATTTGCGCAGACTGGGGTAGAGAGATCGAAACCAGACTGGAACAATTGTCTTTCTGCGATCGACAAATACATTCTGAAATTCTGACTAGCGCCATTCTGTGTTCATGATGGCTGGTATTTATACGTATAAGGGAGGAATATGTTTGCCAAAAAGCCATATAAGACATGGATCGGTAAGGTGTCCGTCGTGATATAACTAAAGCGATGTGGAAAACCCCAATTGACTTAAACAAGTCAATGTTTTCCATAGAAGTGTTCTCCTATTTCCACAATGTTTTTTCAAATGTCGTCTGTTACCAGGTGTCTGTAATTTATGAATGGACAATACGGAGCTATTATATAGACAATTATTCTGTATTCAACTGATTTTCAAACAAATTACAAAACAATATAAGAAAAGTAGAACATTATTAATACATCTCTTTCTTCAATATGATTATAGGCAGACGGCCACTATATTGAAATATGCACAGCTTAAGTCGACTGAAAGCAGATCGAAATGAGAAATCGGACGGATGTCTCAAATATCTTGATTAAAACATTGCGGTTCTTAATTAGAGGTTTGACATAGAAACATTGCAAACAATGGAGGAATTATCTGCAATATTTACATTTCCTGCATTATTGAAAGCAGATTGAAATGCGAAATCGGACGGACTATGCAGACAAATGGAATATAGAGGTAAAACGCAGACCAGTATAGACATTTGGTACAATGTTTTTTTCAGTTTGCATAAGTGTAGAAAATAAAACATCTTCAAAGACATTTTCCAGCTTTTATCATCAGTAATAAGATTTTAATTAAAGATAAATTAAATATGGATCTTCTATTGAAATAATTGCACCTTATTTATGCACATCATATAATAAACTATTTAACAACTTTGAAAACCCCGAAAGCTGGGGATTGGGCTAAATCGTACCAATTTTCAAAGGTGGCGATCCAACCCAATCAAACAATTATCGTGGCATAACTTTGAATAATATCTTATCAAAATTGTATTCCCAAGTACTTTTAAACCGATTAACAAAATGGAATGACGAACATGAAAATATATCCGAGTGTCAATTTGGATATCAAAAAGGCAAAAGTACTATAGATTGTGTGTTTATATTACATGCAGTTATTACAAAAGTTTTAAATTCAGGTCGCAAACTGTATAATGCGTTTATCGACTACGTAACATGTTTTGATAAGATCAATAGAGCGTACCTTTGGCAAAAGCTTTTGTCACAAAATATCAGTACTAAAATAACAAAAGCCCTTCAATCCATGTGCTCAGTCGTTAATTCCGGTATCAAACACCATGGCTATATCTCAGATCCTATTGATTAATTTTTAGGTGTAAAACAAGGGGATGCAAGTTCAACTCTACTCTTCATGATGTTCGTTAATGATATTAATGAAAACATAAATACAAACATAGAAGGGATATTCACCTTAAATGAAATTAAACTATTCTTAATCTTATATGCTGATGACAAAGTGTTATTTTCTACATGTCCTGAATCTTTACAGTCTATGTTAAATGATATCGAAGCTTACTGCAATAGATGGGGCCTGAAAATGAATACGGATAAAACAAAGATTCTCATATTTGAAAAGGGATCTAGATACACTAATCATTTGTTTAAACTATACAGTAGTAAGCTAGAAATAGTAACTCAATTTAAATACCTTGGTGTAAATTTTTACAAAAACGGCCGATGGAATGAAACACACAAATACATTGCTGAACATGCGCTAAAAGTCATGCAAAGAATATTTTCTGTTTTTAATAAATATGAATTTCCTGTAAAAGTAGGTTAAAACTACATGTATTTGATGTACTTGTTCATCCGTACTAAATTACTCTTCAGAAGTATCTGGATACATTGAAGCAAAATATATTGAAAATGTACATGTTAAATGTTTACGCAAACGTCTATGTGTAAACAAGTCCACTAATTCATCGGGTCTCTATGAAGAACTCGGTAGAGTCCCTTTAAGTGTCATAAGAAAAGTAAACATGTTTTGTTACTGGTTAAAATTACTGAAATTAAATGAACGGTCATCTGTAAAACAAGTGTACTTCCTTTTAAGAAATGCTGCAAATAATAACATTAGCTGTATAGATACTAAATTAAACTGGGCATTTCAAATAAAGAACATGTTAGATCACTAAGGTTTAACAGAACTTTGGCTTAACCAAGACATGTTAACATTACGCTATAAAACAACGACTATTTGATCAGTATCACCAATCTTGGTACAGTAATACGTGTGAAAGCTCGAGCCGAAGGCTCGAGCGAAGCACGCCTATAGGTTACACGTACGAACACATCATACGAGATCAAAACAACGAGAATTCAGTACAATCTTACTGTTTTTCACATATCAAATCTCAACCCCATAGCACTTTTTTTCGGCCATTTTGCTTCCGGTTTTACTGGTGAATGTAGAGCGCCTATGTAATAGAGAGTCAGAGCGCCTATGTAATAGAGATTGCCAAATGTGACGTCATTGCAACGAAAAGTAACGTCATTGTAAGGCAAGTAATAAATAAATAACAAAAGGAAAACGACATAAATCGGAGGAAAGGATAGTTTGACTCGTCACAAATGGATTTCATTCACTGGAAGGACTTAACGAAGGGTAAGTCGCCTATTCCTTTGTACCTGTCATCATTATATCATGGATTTTATATCTTGGCAATATAGAGAAGCAATAAACACTTGAAAATGATAGTTATTGTTCAACGGAAGTAATCGTTACACTGGCCAAGTGCGCGAGACATCTCGGATATTAATTTATCTGAATAATACGAATAATTCTGTTTTTGTATCGACATAGCTTCATTGTATGGCAAGAAAATGATTATATAAATAATTTGCTTAAAAAAAGAACTTTATTTCTAAATTTATTGTGTATCATCTGTTGTGCTTTCGTCATATCGCATGACGTCACATCGTGTGATGTCACTTCGCGTGTATTGATTTCGTCTGTATCTGCCAGCTGTCATCTGTCATGTGAAGCCTAAGCCGTTGCCCACATTCAAGCAAACAACTCGCTATCGTAACTATATAATTTTTAAAACTTTAATACTTATTTATTTAAATAATGTAAACTATAGTTTGAATCTAAGTGTTATTTTTTTTATTTTTTTATTCTTTAAATTCACATCATTAGGATGTATTCCATTGACAGCTACCTACTGCATAGATTTTTAACTATACTGGTACATTTTTTGTTTAAACATTTAACGCAGGCGACATATGTCGTACCTACAATTTATTTATTATTTTTGGTTGTTTTTTCATGCATGTTTGTCTTTATTGACTATCTAAGTCCAAGATTATAGTTGAAACAAAGGCTTTTGTGTATTAGTTAAGAAAAAATGCATGAATCATTTACCAACACTGCTTTCAGTTTATCAGAGCATAACTATGTAAATACATGCAAACCTGTCAGAAAACGCAAATATGAATGCATTCAACTGCAGGAGCATGACTATAACATTACAGCACAGAAATCAAATGATACAAATCATTCTGATGGTTCAAGTCATGTGCTAAAAAACCAATGCATGTATAAAGTAAAACGCAAAAGCAACACCCAAAACCAGGATCATGCTTATCATATTCCTGTACAGGGAAAAAAAGATACAAACAAGATTTTAAAACAAAAGTCAACACCATTGTATGACCTTAACAAATCAACAGAAGACCTAACTTTGATTGAAAAGATACATGGTACTTTTTATGCAAACATACCAGTTCCTGGAGATGGAAATTGCTTTTTTCATTGTTTAAGCATGAGTTTTTATGGAAACTTTGAACATAGTGATTATTACAGACACCTTATTTGTAAACATATCATCAAAAAATGGTCATTTTATGAAGATTTTGCAACACTCACCCATGATTTAACTGGAAACAAGGTTGAACTGTATAAAACACAGATGCTTCACAAACAAGGCTGGGCTACTAACTGTGAAATAAGTGCTGCATGTGAACTATTGAATGTTAATATCCATGTATGGTTAAAAGGAATGAAATTTGATAAACATCTTAAGAGAGTAGCAAGCTTTCATCTTTCTAAATATTTTGCTAAACTAAACACCATTTCTACTATAGAACTTTTACTGTTTAACAACCATTTCTCTATTCTTTATCACAAAGTAAAACATATTTCCCACCAATCAAAACAAAAATCATCAATGCAAACTGTAAAATCAGAAAAGAAAAAAACAATTCAAAACAGAGGTGAACAAAATAAGTTGCCTACCATGATAAATGAAAAACTATCACAAAAAGTGGAAGTAAAAGAGAAGGCTAGACACATTAACAGTCTTCATTCACTTAAACTTAGCAAAACAAAAACTAAACAAAAGGTCAAAATAAACAGAACACTAAAACCTGTCGAACAAATTGACCAATCTCTTTTGAATTCAATAAGTACTCAAAATATGTTTCATTCAAATAAAATTATAGACAGGTTGTATGAAAAATGTAGAAAACTTGGTTTGATTTTCAACAAACAAGCATACAGTGTTAGCACTTCTGTTATTGAAAGGGCTGTTAAAAAAGCTCAAAGTAAATTTGGAGTTGATGTTAAGGATTTACCTTCTCCACCTCCACTAAAAAACAATGACCAGTACAACATTGCCATGGACAGTATTCGTGCTTTTGAACTTGAGCAAATGTCATATGAATTTCAGGAATGCATACATTGCCATGAATATAGGCTGGAAATGAAAATGAAGTCGCACAATGTCTGCTACAAATGCCACAGTGATAAAAATGATATAAAAATGTATTCTGCAGAAAATAAAATGGACCCTGGTCTTATTCCAAAAGAATTGCAAAATTTATCTCTTGTTGAACAACAGCTTATAAGCCGTCTAGCTCCGGTTATGCACATACATATGCTAAAGCATGGCGGAGTTTCTGCAAAAGGCCATTGTGTAACTTTTCCTCAGGATGTAAATGAACCTGCCCGTATTCTTCCAAAATTAGCCAAAGACATAACAATTTTGCGTGTAAGGAAGCCAGGAGCAAAGAATTTAAGCAAAGAATTTAATGTTAGGAGGTTTAAAGTTCAACAAGCCCTTACATGGTTAAAAATACACAATGAGGCCTATTCTGATATTGAGATCAGTGAAGAAAGATTGAATCTTCTTCCAGAGGATGGAGAAATTTTCATAGACACTATTCATTCAGACACATTATCATGTCAAAATGACCTAGGTCCAGCTCCAGAACAGGTTAGTACAGATGATGTTTCAGGTGAAACATCATCAACTGTTACCCTTCCAGAACAGTCTTTTGACCTTAAAGAAGGGGTTCAAAATATCATCAAAAACATGGTTTCTGAGATTAAAAAACCTAATAAAGTTGTTATACCATGGCCGTCTCAAAACAATGTTCCTATGTCAGAATTTACAACTCAATTTTTCTTCACTGTATCATTCCCCTGCCTTTTCCCATATGCATTAGGGGACTTTCATATCAATCGTTTAAGAACATGTACATCCATGTCTGAATGGGCAGAACATCTCATGTGGTATAAAGACGGTAGATTTGCCAGACATAAATATTTTAAATTTATTGTGCACAATATCATCATGAGAAAAAGAACTTTAGAACAAAGTTCATATATCATGAAACAACAAATAGGTGAAGAGCACATGTCTTTGGAAGACCTGAAACAAAAGCTTCAAAAAGGTGATAACACTATTGCTCCAAAAATACTTTATTTTGGAGCATGTCTTAGGGGTACTTCTCAGTATTGGTCTCAAAGAAATCGTGAAGTGAAATCGCTTATTAAATATCAGGTCAATGAAGGAAAAGGCCTTCCTGGCATATTCACCACAGGTAGTTGTGCGGAGTTCCATTTTAAGCCTTTGAAACGTTTACTTGCCCTGTATATTAAAAACACAAAAAATACAAATTTGGATTTAAACAACAGAAATACACTGTTTTCAGTACTACAGGAACATTCGCATATTGTATCACACTACTTTGACCTAAGGACAAAGTCATACTTTAACACAGTCATGAAAAATGCATTTAATGTTGATACTTATTGGTATCGATATGAATTTGCAAAATCACGTGGCATGATACATTGGCATGGTTTGTGCTGGCGATCTGATCGTGAACCTCACCTTTTACTTCATGAAGCTCTTCAAAAAGGTCTTGATGGTTCTGAATCTGCTGAAGAACTTTCAACTTGGGCAAAAACACATTTCTGTATGACAGGCTCTCATCCTGCAGGAAAAGATGAATTAGGTAACCCTAAAAAAGAGTTATGGGCACCCCCTGAGGGAACTGCACCTCCTCCATCAGATGAAAATAACCCTTTAATAAAATTGTTACTTGATGTTAGTGAAAGTCAAGATACCCTGCTTCAGGATCATATTTTATTAACAAATAGAATAAACCTCCACAGATGTTCTGATTATTGACTCCAACAAAAACATGGTCAAAAAATCAGGTCTTGTAGAATGGAATTTGGTTCTGAGAGCAAACCGGGTAAAGAAATCAAAAGTTGTCCTGCATTAGTGAAAGACAAAAATGGCTGTCTCAGACTTGAAATGGAGAGAGATCATCCAATGATGGTCCAACATTCCCAAATTCATACACAGGGATGGAGAGCAAATGGTGACATGTCTATTATTTTGTCGGATAGTGGTCCAGACAATCCCTCTGTTAGTGATATTATTGCAACAGAAAAATATGTAACTGGTTATGCCTGTAAAGGAAACCAATCTACTGGTGAGCTGGTGGACTTATTTAATGTAATGGCAAATTCATCTGATGACAGTAAAGGTTCAAATGGTAAAACCATATGTACAAAGTTTCTTATGAATACAGTCAAAAGAGACATTTCAAACACAGAGTCGTCATTCGAACTCCTTGGTCTTCCATTATTCCACTGTAGCCACCAGTTCTTATCAGTAAGTTTCACTGGATCTCGTATTCTTGAAAAAACTGGTAAAACCCTTACTAAATCTACTCCTTTAGACAGGTATCTTTCTCGTGCAAATGAAGACAGAACCTCTTGGTACCAACATATTTGTAATCAGGGCAGAGTCCCTGTTGTTTCCGGTGGTTCTACCCATGCAACATGTCCATTAACAGAAGATTATGCTCGCTCAATGATGCTTCTTCATTTCCCTAATTGGAGACATATATCTGATATAAAACATGATAAAACTTCCTGGGTAGAAAATTTTACCACATTTCTTGAAACAACTGTTTGTCCGAATTTTGTTAAAGCAGATGTTGAGCGTGCACAGGCAAAAGAACCTGAAAAAAAGTCATCTGATACTGAAAGTGAGAGTGAAGATCAAGAGGGCGAGCAGCCAGAATGGGTTCAACTCATGCGACCAAATTTAGAGGTATCGCCTAATGAGAATGATTTTGAATTTGATGATGGTGGACTTAATTATGACTGGGGGGAAACATCTATAAACTATCCTACTGGTTATGGTCTGAAATTTGTGGAAAAAATTAATGACCATGATGAAAATGTACATACTGACACAACAGATACCATTGATATGAGTACTTTAAATATTGATCAAAAATTTGCCTTTAACATGGTCTTACAAACCCTTATTAAATACAAAAGAAAAGAACCTTTCAAACCCCTAAGAATGATAGTATCTGGCACAGCTGGGTCAGGAAAGTCATACCTAATTAAATCCTTAGTCTATGCTATTACCAGACTTTTTAGCACTGGGGATGCTGTTCAAGTTCTGTGTCCAACCGGAAACAGTGCTAACCTGATATCAGGTACAACGATTCATTCATTCCTTAAGATACCAACATTCTACAAAGTAACAAAGGACATGAAAGCACCAGACGGACTTATTGGACAACAACTTCAGAATAATTGCAATGGTATGGTTGCTCTTTTTGTGGATGAACGCTCATTGGTAGGATGCACCACCCTTGGATGGATGGAGTTTCACTGCCGGTATGGTATGAAAAATGAGTCATCTGACTGGGGTGGGCTTCCAGTTGTAGTATTTCTGGGAGATGATGTACAATTGCCACCTGTGTGTGATTCTCCAGTTTACCACTGTAAGAGCAAAATTCCAGCTGCTATGCATGGTGCATTTATTTGGAAATCTTTTAACACAGCTGTTCATCTGCAAACTATTGACAGACAAAATGCAGATCAGCATTTTTTCAAAAATGTTCTCATGTCTTTAAGGACATACTCCCTCTCTACAGAACAAGCAAAATGGCTTCAGTCTTTTCAATGGAATGACATGAAAAAAAAGTATGGGTCTAATGAAATGAACGATGTCAATGACAATGGGTTGTTTGTGTTCCCAACACATGCTGCTGAATGGCAACATAATAATTTGCAACTTCAAAAGGCAAATGAAAATTTTCCTGTAGCAAAACTTTCTTCTGTAAATGAAGGCACTCATGCGAAAAGTGCATCAAGCGACAAAGCTAGTGGCCTTATAAACACATTGTATATTTGCAAAAATGCTAAAGTCATGTTAACATGCAACCTTAATGTAGATTATGGCCTTTTTAATGGCTCTACAGGCATAGTACAAGATATTATTTATCTTGATGGAAGATCTCCAAAGGAATCTCTACCGGATGTCGTTATGGTCCTATTTTTCAAGTATAGTGGACCCCCTTATGTTAAAGAGCAGCCCAAGTTAGTTCCTATTGTTCCAATAGAGAGACGAATTGACTGTTTTTGTCATGGCTGTAAAAGGAAACAAATACCATTGAGACTAGGGTGGGGAACGACCATTCATCGATGTCAAGGAATGACAATTGGCACTGGTGAAGCAAATAAATACATTGTCATAGATCCTGGGGCTAAAAAATTTGAATCACAAAACCCTGGTGCACTTTTCGTTGCACTATCACGGGCTAAAACTGCAGGGAATGATGTATCAAAATCAGATTTTTATTGGCATCCAGATATTCTAGTCAATGAAGATCGCTTATGTTTTTGTCCATCAACCCCTAGACTTGAAGCTAGAACTAAAGAAATGGAAAGGATATCGAAACTTGTTACAAAAACGAAATTTCTTTTCAAGTATACTTCTACAACAAAATTGTTCAATGACATTACTAAATGCCTTGATAAAGAAGAGTAAACAGGTATTTTCTTATAAAAACCATTCTCATTACTACTTTAAACATTTGATATAAAGTTAAACACATGTTTGTTTATTTGTTTGTTTGGTGGTATGTCAGCTACTAAACTAATTCAATGAATATGTTTTCACAAAAATGTTCATACAATATCTCCCTCATCCCCCATTCCAGGTATTTCAGTAAACAGTATCAACTATTAAATATATTTTAATTATGCATAACCCTTTCTCCCAGATACAAAAAATCTGCACAGCAGAAGACTAAGAAAAAATCTAGGCAAAATTGCTCCTTTTGCCACAATGTTTTCAAATACCATCTTCTACAGATGCATGTGCGTCAAAATGCTTCAATACATGACTGTATATATGGGAAAGGGTTAAGCATATATCAAAAATAATTATATAAAGTTCTCCAGACCCCTTTTTAGACCTATACCATAAATGTGACCCTGGCTGTGGAGCAAGGACCTACGTTTTACTAACATAATGACACTCTTTCATTATGGTGATCAATTATGACAGTTAAATTATAAAAAGTGTCTTTATCTTTATGGCATAAAGCATAATAAAAATTATTGACACTAAATCATAATTGGTGTGTTTGGTGGTATGTCAGCTACTAACTAATTCAATGTTTTTGTGTCAGTCCAAAAGTTCACTTACATATCATGATGGTTGTATTTCAGATATCAGTAACCTTTAACCCTTTCCCTCATATAGACGCCTCTGCTGCAGACAGATTTTAAAAACATTGTGACAAAAAAAGAAATTACTCAAAAAGAGCAAATTCTCCTTTTGTCACCATGTATTGAAAAAGTCGCCTGCTGCAGAATTGTTGTAGAATTGTTGTATGTGGGAAAGGGTTAAAGAATGAACATAAATTAATGATTCTGAAAGGAAGCATTTCAATCACCCAAATGACTAATTTTCTTATTTTGACATAAAGCATGACTATGATTGCTTAGTTATATCTACATGTAACATTTATGACATGTAGGATAATATGAAAATTTCTTCATCCATGACAGGCAAGTTATAATCAAATATTGATCATCCGTCACATTTGTGTTTGTTTGGTGGTATGTCAGCTACTCAACTAATTCCATAAATGTATTAAGTTAATTGTTACACAGTAATTTTTTTTTTAAAGTATTATAATATAGTAAAGTATTTTTTATTTGCAACAGTCATTATTAATTAAAGGTATATTTTCTTCTGTACTAATGTTAATGTTTTCTATTGACTTGAACTGTCAACTTGAATTTGTAATTCAACACATCTTTGATAATTAACATTTTGACCTAGTTACAATTTATACAGGAAAACAAACGCCACATTTACAAAAAAAAAAACATTTAAACTGTTTTAGTGGTACATGTGTTATTTGTTTTTTTTCAATGTAAAATTATTTATACCATAATACATGGATTCAAATACAATTCATAAAATACTATACACATGTCAATAGCTTTAAAAGATTTCCCACATATAGACACATTTTGAGCATATTCAACAAAAACATTGTGGCATAAGGAGCAATTGCTGGATTCAATAATTATGCTTTCGTGTATCGAGATTTGCTAGAATGTTCCTACTTGTTTACAGTCTTCCATAGCAGATGTATTGTATTTGTATGTGAGAAAAAAGTAAGAATTATAATTTTGAACAACGAAAATTATACAGAATTTCTGTAGTTTAAAAAAAGTTCTCATAGAATGCTGAAAGGAAGATTCATGTATTTACTCTTAAATATAGTCACAATGCACATATTTGAAATTGGATGAAAAAAATATGTTATAAAATCTGTGTCTGATCTTTTGTAAAAAAACAACCTTTAGGCTTATACACATCTTAAAGTATTCATAATTCATTTCATATCTAAGTGGGATCATGCACACAGTATTCTTTTGAACAGAACTTTTCTTTTCAGATCATGGAACAATACATTATTGCCACAGATTCAAGGGGGGCACATTTAAGTGATTTTATTCATGATTCACCTGTTTTTAAGCCCAATAACACCCACTTAATTATCAAACCTGGTGCAAAAATTGAACATCTTCAGAGACATGTCACCAATAAAATTTCATATTTAAAACAAAGTTTACCATGTAGCTCTTCAATTATTTTCTATGTTACAATTGCTGCAGGTATCTGCAACCTCACAGAGAAAAAAAACCATTCTGGGGGTTCAGAACTTGTTTATCTACAAAACAGTGTTAAAATAGACACATTAAAAAGCACAATAACAGACCATTACACCTCAAACTCATCCACCATAAAATTTAAATATGTACATGTTGCCTCTGCCTGTATTGCAAAGTACAATGCTTTCAATACATCCAGAGGAAAACTTACTTCTACAACCTTTTCTGAACATGACACAGCTAGTCAACAGAAACAATTAGAATTAGATATTTCATGTATAAACCAATGCATATCTAGTCTCAATGAGAAGTATGACAAACATTCTGTCAGGTGGGATCGGGATTTAATGGTTTTTAAACATAAAAAAAGAGGGAAAAATAATTCCATCTCTGTAAAGACAAAGAAATTTCAATATGTCAAGTTGTATGATGGTGTTCATCCATCCTTTAATCTTCGCCAGAACTGGTTTAGATACTTGTGCAATTCCTTGATAAAGGATTCACAATACTCTTACAGTTCTGATGAAGACAAAGCTTGGGACTTTAAAAGGGCAAAGTACATTTGAGCAGCCTATACATACATGTATATATATTTTGTTACAGTGTATGTCAAAACCCATATGGTTCATATGGTTCATTTTTGACATAGTAGTCAAAACCTGTATGGTTAAAAAAACAGGGTAGTTAAAACCCATACAATAGAAAATACAGGGTAGTCAAAACCCATGATTGTCAAAAACCCAATGATTGGTATTCATTCAGTCACAGATGATAATTTGTTATTATTCAAAGAAATTGTCACTTTAAGGCAATTATCACCTTAATTCATTTATCACCTGTGACTGAATTAATACCAAGCAGTGGGGTTTTGTCTTCTCTACATTTTCAATCAGTACAGTTTTGTCTACTCTGTATTTCCAATCATATGGATTTTAAATACCCTGCATTTTCAACCATATGGGTTTTGACTACTTTGACAAAAATGTACCTTATGGGTTTCGACCATATGGTTTTGAATTTATTAATTTACCTATACATTTTCTGGGACAAATAGTTAATTCATGCAAAATATGAAGGACTATGACACATTCTCTAGAACAATCAGTTTCAAATATCTTTATTCAAATATGGTAGTGTGATTTCATTATTTAACCCTTTCCCTCGAATGGACACTTTTTTGATGCCTCTGCAGCAGACAGCTTTTTGAAAACATAGTGACAAAATAAAAAATTGCTCTAAACGAGCAATTTTTTCTTTTGCCACAATGTTTTCCACTTTTAGTCATAGCATAATATCCATTCAATTATAGAGATTTTACATTATGACAAAAAATGTTCAAAGTCGTCTGCTGCAGAATTGTTGTATGAGGGTAAGGATTAAAACATTTAAATCAGTTGATTTGTATATATTTTTGTCTTAAAGGTTAGTTCATGTTATAGGAATAAATTAAAGGATCAAAATGTTTCAGTAAGATCGCATGGTGGTTTTGTATTTTGCTATGAGTCTAGGGAGAAATCACTTATCCATTGCATCTCATTGTAAAATACCAAGCCAAGTAATAATACTGCAACATAATTGTTCATGATGTGTGGGTGTTCATTACTATTAATATTGTTCATGATGTGTTTGTGGGTGATATGTCAGTCACTCAGTCTTTAACCGTACTCTTAAATTTAATTTGAATCCCAATAATTTAAATTAGTTTAAATTCACATTTCTATTAAACCATATATATGCACTTTTATTCAGGATGTTTATGTGGGTGACATGTCAGTCGCTAACTGTACTCCTGGAGTTTTCTGAAGTCTATACAATAAATTTAAATTAGAATTTCATGATTTCATTATTAATACATTATGTTCACTTTTATTCAAGAACTTCGTTTTGGTGACATGTCTTGGCTAAATTTATGTTTTCTTGAATTTACTTGTATCCAAATAAATTTAAATTAATTCAAATCGCCTTTCATTAAATTTTACATATAATGCATTTTTATTTAAGATGTATGGTGGGTGACATGTCTGTCGCTAACTGTTCTCTTAGAATTGTTCAAGTTAAAATAATTACAATTTAGTAATAACACCAAAGAATGCGATTGTATTTCTATTCAATATTTCTTTTTTTGCAAAATAATGATATTTTTGTCAAGGGATTATTCAATATATTTTTTTTTTATTAAATTTGACAATTTGAGCAGTTTCCTTTTATTAATCATTTTAATAAATCAAAATTTATACAAAATGTGGGCAATGAAATGATAAATTTAAAGAAGATTGAGTATGAATCCACGCCCCTACCAAGACAATCGATCATCAGGTATATGAAAGGTAATTCTTTATTCATGTTGTTATTATTATCAATACTACTATTACTATTAACTTGTATTTAATAGAGGTAACAAATCGAGGGCTTGGCGTGAAACGGTTGTAACTTAAAACCTATTTTGAAAACCCTGGTTTAGGGGCAATTTTGACCCCTTTGTAAACAATGCAAATTTAGGTGCCATTGCTCAGAACGAGCAATGGCACCTATATTTACATAGTTTACCAAGAAAAATGATTTAACGCTTATAAAGACTTCATGGCGAGGTGATTAACCTTGGTAAAAAAAATCCAATTTTAGTTACAACCGTTTCACGCCAAGCCCTCGAAATATTTGCCATTTTTCAAGATGGATGTGAAATTTCTAAGGAAAACCAGGGCCAATATACAACCTTGGAAGAGTCATTTACCAATTATATTATTGAACATAGTCCTATAAGTTCTGGCATTTGGTACTGTACAAACAAAATAAATTCAGATTATCTTTCTAATTTAACTATATATAGATATATTGTTGTTTTCCAGCAGACATTTCCTCCAAATTAAGACTCAAGAGACCAGTCATGTTTGAACATAGGTAAGATTACTTCAGTATTTGTTATTGGTAACTCTTTACAATTGAGTCTATGAAGGTGACTTGACACTGTTAATCGACTTATTTGGCTTTCACACGATCTAGGCATTGCCTATAAACATATTATTGATAACTCACAGAGGCTAAGCACTTATAGTATCTTTAAACACAATTTCAACTTAAAACCTTATCTAGACAACATTAAGAATAAAGTTTTAGAATTGCATTAAGTAGATTTAGACTTTCATCCCATAAATTAGAAATTGAACGCGGTCGTTACAATAATATCGATAAGGAAAATAGAATATGTAAATTTTGTAATTTAAAATCTATAGAAAAAGAGTTCCTCTTCATTTTAGCCTGTCCATTATATAGAGATATAAGAAAACAATACTTAACACCTTAGTATTGTAGTTGGCCAACAATAAATAAACTTGAAACATTATTATCGTCAGTAAACAAAAAGGTAACCTTAAATCTATCAAAATATATTTACTTTGCATCACAGTTAAGAGATCAATTAGACAATGAATTATATTTTATATCTAGCATTATATACTATTATATATATATATCAAAGTTTCTCTCACAATTGTTAAGCAAATCTTTACTTCTCATGTTTATACTATATATATGTCACATCTAATTTGAATATTTGTATTAAGTCCAGAAGCATATGTAATGCTTATTGACAATTTTTTTTTTGCATTGAATTGAATTGATTCGCCTTAATTAATACAAATTAAATATACTTTGTTATTAACCGAATTAAGGACAGAAACATCTAACTGAAAACCGCGATGTCTTAATCAAAGGTATTTGATACACACCCCAAATAAATAACGGCTTCTGACTGGCGGTCTGCTTTTTTCAATACCTGTCTGCGTATTTCCTCTATATTCCATTTGCCTGCGTCTTCCGTCTGCGTTTTAATCTATCCTGCAGACGGGTACCCAACCTATGATATAATATACGCTGTTTTAAATACATAACGATAGAGTACCAGACCACCTTGGGAAATTCCCTCAAATATTTATGACGCATATTCGCAACGGTAAGACTTAAAATTAAATTATTACTCTTTTGATTTATGATTAGATACCATAATGTATCATAGTATTTAAACAAAGTGTTGTTTATCATTTGCAATAAATCTCAGATCTGAATATAAATTAGTATTGTACTGAAATCGAATTGAAAAATTATTTGAAAACGAAAGAAGGAAAAACAAGTAATTTATCGCATTGTGTGTTGAACAAATAGATACGATATAAGCGATTACTATTCATAATATACGAAATATTACTCCCCCAGACTATTTTTACCTATCAGATTTAACATGCTGAAGATCTTATCAAATTGGCCCTATGGAATACAGTTACCTCGTACCCTAGTTAGTTTGTACCCTGTCGATTTCGGTTGTTTCGTACCCTAGTGTAACCAACATTATGCCTTGGATTAATTCCTGCAAATCTTGCATTTGTCTAGAAAAGTGTAACTCGTAACTTGTTTAAGTATATGTGTATACACATTAAATTCATAAAATTTCACATTATAAAAGGTTATATGATGGAATAGTAACTCAGGGTTCTCCCCAGACAATTTTGAAGCTGTAGTGGGTTTTGCCGGGGGTTGAGGGGGGCCGCTCGGCGCCCTTACGGGTCAAGGGCAGGGCCCTTGTGGGGGACCAGGGGGCAAAGCCCCCGGAAGCTCCTGGGTTTACTTGAAATAGAAAGCCCTAAATTCAATTTCCTGAGCAAATAAAAGAATGAAATTAACTTGGAATCCAATGCAGTCTTGAGCAAATCAGTGTATGAATATAAAATATAAGAGTATTCATTTTTTTGAATGATGGAATGGTGAAAGGAAATTTTAATCTTCAAGAGTGGATAAGGTGGAAACTGACAATACACACACATTTCTATCTGAATTTCACAAGAAAGAACGACCCCTCAAGATCAATTGGACTATTGCTTATTTCAAAACATTGTGAGAAATTGATGAAATAGAGTTTCAAAAAAAATATTGGAAAAGAAGCAAATTGTCACAAAAAGCTCCTTTCTCAATAATGTTCATAATTGTTTCATTTTCTACCATTACACTTTGAAACCAGTAGGTATTTTATAAGATATATTATGCTATCTTCTTTAGTCATGTGTCATAATCTATCCAGCATAAACAAATTTATCAAAAAGATTGACTTGGTCATGATTCATTACATTCCCATATATCATGTTCTCAAACCACATGCATTGTGGGTGCAGGAATAATTTCTGATATTGTCTGTCAGTGCTTTCATTTTAAACACCAGTAAATAAAATATTATGTAGTATATTGTATTGTATTATCAAGACACATTTAGTGCACTAAACTTTCACAATGACAATTTTCAAACAAATTAGAATGAGTGTAGGTAATACTTTCTTGAATGACATTTCCGATTTTCAGAAAGAAGAAAATGCACGAAAACCCATTACAATATGTATTTTCTCCTTCAGTCTTCATTATTTTTTTATCTTCGGTAAAATAAATGAACTAAAATGGACAAAAAAAGTATTTAGTTTTATAGGTAAGTCTTTTTTGACAGCTGACTGTGAATTTGATAGATCTTTATGGCAAAAAATCGGCAATCAAAAAATAATTTCCTATGGATTCGTGTAAACAAAAACACAATCTTTGAACATTTAAATTAATATAGGGACATTCTTTAATCATATCATAGTTTGTTGTCAAGTTGTTTGTTGAAATTATTTTTCCCTAAGCTGCAAGAAATGAAAAATAGTATTTATTTGCATGAAGGCATGATCGACTGTCAATTCTGGGAGTGGGTGGGGTATACTACGCATTCTCGATAGTGATTGGCCTAAATATCGAAGTGGGTCAATCTGATGGCACGTGATCTACTCTTATCTAAAGATGGAGGGGAATTGCCTGCAGCGATGGTGGTTTGATAATACTTGTGTACTGGACTGGGACGGATTCAACAACCCTTTATCTCTGCCAACAGTCAGCGGTGTGAAATTAAACCCTTATCCCTTAAATTCATTTTTTGATTTTACCCAATATCACAGTATTTTTAAGGTGTATCGCTTTGGGAATTAAGCTGTAGGGGCAATTTCAAGGCGTAGCGCTAAATGGTTATTTTTTTTAAGCTGTAGCGGGCCCGATACGCCATAAGGGCCTGGGGAGAACACTGGTAACTACATGATTTTTGCATTTGATGTTTGAAGTGTGATAATCAATTAATTAAGAACGCATGCTACACGTAATCAGTTAAAGTTGGTTTTTAACAGTTTGCAAAAAAACTTAATTTTTATCGGAATGTCTTACCAACTGTGAAATATGCCTTTGTCACTTTATTTGATGCACCGCATATTTAATTAATTGTATCTTAATTATATCGATTCCTAAGTATTTAAGTTGAGGTGAATAATAATATGTTCATCATTGCATTCTGAATCATCATGAGTACACAATACCCCTGTTTAAGGCTGGTTTTGGAGCATAACCAGGCTGTTGAATGTGATTCCTGTCGAAAATGACAACATCGTGGCTGCGGTAACACATGTCAATGTTTTTGTTATTTTAAAAATGTCAATATTTGCCTATAATAATCATTTGATGTTCGAAATCATACATTTACCAGAATTTTTGATTTTTTTTTGCTTCAAATGCTAAGTTAAATATTTATGAGTAAATAATATGTATATATTTTAAGTGTTATTTATGTTATTTATGTATGTAAATTCACAGAGGTCACGTTAATAAACAATATAATTCATAAAAACATGTTTCAGATAAATTTATAACAGTTATCAAATGTCCGATCACGATTTATTGTGTTATTCATGTATATTCAAATTTCCTGTGCGTAGACATTCCAGGAATACCAAAATAGGAGTATCGTCTGGCAAGGTGTCTTTCACTGTGGACATAACCTTCAAGTCTAGAAATGAAACTGTCATCTAATACTGCAAATGCCATTTTGATTAAAACGCTGAGAAACAATTAAAAGCCAATCTGATAACACATTGTTATTATAACAAAAGCTGTGACGAAATGACATAAACAACATTACAAACTAATTTGTTTTATCATGCACAATACCACTAAATATTTTGAAATACATTTTGTAAACATCGAACATATATAATATGATTAGATTTAATTTATCTGTTATAAATGACACTAGGGTACGAAACAACCGAAAATGACAGGGTACAAAATAACTAGGGTACGAAGTAACTGTCTCCCAACCCTTTCCCTCATACTGCAAATCTGCAGCAGACGACTTCGAAAACATTTAGTCAAAAACATGGAAAATATCTTTTAATGCAGGTAATATGAAAAAGGCAAAGCCTCATCACGAGCACAGCATCTATAATGGGTCTAACCTGTAGGTATGTGACTACCATGATAAAGGAATCAGTTTCAAGCTGTCGGAACTGAGACCGCTGTTGTACATTATTCCTACTTTATCTGTTGGTGCAAAGTCAAATCTTCAACAATTTTAACATTCAATTCATCACATGAACATAATCAATACAGAAAGGTAAAAAAAAAACAATAGTGAAAACAAGTTTTTCCTTCAATTAGGCTTAGTGACATAGTTTCTGGATTAAAAGCAATGTTCAAAACATCCATTCTGCCAAAGTTTCAACATGCTAACATTAAACAGACTTGACCAATATTTGAACTCTGCCTAAATATCAATAATCATCAGGCGAACATTCTTACAAAGTTTCAAGATGCTGAATCAAACCTTGAGGTCAAGCTGTTTACAATATTTTTCTGAAATGTTTTTCTTTGGACCTCATTGTTGTTTTTATCCAACATGACCCCTAGATTTCACCAAAACACCAATTCTGACAAAATTTTAACATGTTTAAATAAAAAATGCAGCATTCAAAATGTCTGAGTGTTAACAAAATGTTCCTTCAATTTGGTCTAGTGACCTAGTTTTTGACTCACCATGACCCTTATTCTTACTAGGTCTAGATATTGTCAACACAAACATTCTGACAAAGCCTCAAGCTACTGAAGGCAAAGTGTGATTTCTAGACTAACAAGATTTTACTTCAATTTGGTGGAGTGACTTAGTTTATGACCCAACATGACCTAGTTTATGACCGAATATATTTAAACTTAGCCTAGATATCATCAAAACAGTTATTCTGAAAACATTTCAACATGCTTAAGTTTAAAATAAGGCATCCAGAGTGTTTTCAATATGTTCCTTCAAATTGACATTGAAACCTAGTTTTTCACCTCACAGGACCCAGTCTATAACTTGGCCAAGATTTGATGGAGATGATTTTCTGATAAACTTTCATTCATATTGGATGTTGTAAAATGTTGCCTGTAGATTGTTCACAATATCCATTAATAAAGGTTACCTTGTATGAATCCATTAGTATTATATGTAATCAGCTGAAGTTCCTCTCCTGTCCTCATCATAACAGCTGTAATTCCATCAGTAAATCGGTTTCTCTCAATATATTCCCTTGTTTGATGTTGATGCAGGAAGTTATATCCCACAGTCAAGGATGCATGCAATTTTCATTGTTTTGACAGACACCAATGACCAACGGGTATATCACTAACTGCCTATATGAACTTCCTTTCCCATTATCGCCATAACAGCTGTGATTCCATGATTGTACAGGTTGATCTCAATCCATTTACTGTTTTGATGTGTATGCAGGAAAGAATATTACCCCACAGTCAAAGATGCATGATATTTTCATTGTACAGACAGGTACCAATGACCAAGGGGTATATCACTAACTGCTTATATGAATTTCCTCTCCAGTACTCGCCATCAGAACTGTTAATATTCCATGATTGTATGGGATGTTCTAAATCCATTCTGTTTTAAAATAAAACTTGATGCAGAATATGATTGATTGCTGTTTTAATAAATGACATCGGACAATAACTGCAAATAAAAGTGGCTTTATATCAAATAAAATGATAAATTAAAGAATGAGATTACAAACACTATTTATACCTTTTTCCTTTTAAATAGCCTAATATTTAAAAAATAGACCAGAATTGAAAACAATATACATGATTTATATTAGTTATGTCAAAAAGCCAAGCTTTGGGTTCTGCAACCAGTTTTGTTTTAGACCAGTTTGCACCTCTGTGCAGTCTTATCGGGATTATTCCTTTAAACCAATGACTTTAAACTTATCTTTTTTTACAATTGTGAAACAAGCTTTAATCTTATATTAATCACGCTCAATGTTCCGGAGATACAACCAGTTCTCGCCCAATTTGTGCGAAAAATCCCAATCTTCACTGAATTCTGATTCAGATATTTGGAGCATTTTTTTAAGAATTAGGTAGACTTTGAGGATTCTGGTGTATTTTGGTATTTTTATACATTTTTCATTTGAGTATATTTGGGCAAAGATGCTTCTATAATTTTTTGAAAAGGGACCAATTCCCCACTTGTGTTCAGAAAAAGTAGCCATTGAGGGGTTTATACAGATATTGTTGACATGCAATCAAAGATAAATCAACATTTTAATTGACATATTATGATTTTTATAATTACTGATGATACAGATGACTTACATTTGTGTTTATCTTATGAAGATGACATTTGACCTTACAGCATATGATGTTTGAAAGCATTGTGATAAAAGGTCAAACTGTTGACAATATGCAATTATACTTCTCACAATGCTTTTGAATAAAAATTAATTGTGCATTTTCCAATTCTTAAGATTTAACTGTTTTGCAAGATGTGTTTAGCTGCAGGGTGGATTCTTTTAAAGCATCCCAGTGGTCCTGACGGCTTCCAGAATTCTCGACCCCAGTTTCCTAATAATAGTCGACCCCAATTCAGACCCCAGTTTATATAGGTGTGAATGGATGATGGTTCTTTTGTTGTATAATCACTACATTTAGATAATAATTAATGTAATAATGATGTATGTTTTAATATTGTTATAAATTATCCTATATCATAGTTTTCAAAGTATTCTTAAGATTTGAAGTATTGTTTGATAGAGGACAGTTCCTCCTTTTCTCACAATCTTCCTAATTCATTAATATAACTATACCTTAGACAGACGTCAACCTGTCATGTACATACTCTCCTTTTCTCACCAAATGTTTTCAAAGTTGTCTGCAGCAGATTAACTATTTAGAACACATCAAGATCATTTAAATAATCAATCAACAGGTAAGTAAGTATCAATAATCAGTCTTTTGTTTATGACACTTGTGTGTTAAATCATCCATTCACACCTATATAAACCGATAATGGGGGTCGAGATTTCTGGCTACCGTCCTCACATGTAATGTGCCTTGTTAAGATTCATTTTTGATTATCACATCCTTTTTATCACTTGTAAAAACATTTTTTAAAATTTTGTTCAGAACACACAGCACAAGGCATGCCCATATAAATCCGTCTCGGCCACGGATATGTGTCTCCAGTCAAGTCTTTTAGAAAACTTGTTCAAACTTCCTTTTTTTGGACACCCGATAGATATGTCTCTTGAATACACTGGGGACGTTTCTTCTTGGGTTCTTTTAGTCTAAAAAGCTGTTAGTTTTAACTGATTAGCCATTAGTCTTAAATAAACTGTTCACATTGCAAATGTGTTCACCACTAAAAAATGAAGTTGATGCCATGCAGTACACACATAAGATATTACGTCATTAAATGTGTAAACAATCTGCACTTGAGAACTTCGAAGAACACTTCTAAAAATAGATTTACTTTCTTATGTGCTATTTTTGTGATATTTATGCATAGGGACTTAGGGTCATATTTATTTCTTACATCATACAGTAAGCGTGGGAGTTCCGGATCACTAACGAAACAAATAGTGATAGCTAGACTAAAGGAATTGAGAACTTAAAAGAAACTTTTGCAGTTTAATGACAAAATATCCCACCATTCATCTTATATGTGTTGTCTGTCACACACATGAACATTGTTTGGTGTATTTGGGCAGACATAAATACATGTCTCTGATTTGGTCACAGGGTGTATGTTCAACCATTTTTTGCATCGATCTGTGACCGTCCAAAGGAGTTTTGTCAGAAGAGCATCCTTAGACCTAGATCAGACAGTTATCCCATCGCCAGGAATATCCGTCAATGAATGCAAAACATTCAGATTTACAATACAGAGCTCTACATGTAGATCTTATATATTTACCTACAAGAACGCCAAAATTATATTGTCTGTGTTAATATATGTTACGAAAACGAGAGAGATAAACATTCTTACCTAAAGCAAAGGGACTCGTAGCCGATAGGTTCTGGTTATCAGCCTTTACTGTTAACAAAAAAGTTTATTGTCGTTAGCTCGGGAACCAGCTTGATTTGGACGGATGTGACGTCGGCCGGATATGAATAAATGTCGGTCATGGTTCCCTGCTTTGATCTATGTAATTTCATTTGGATTTCATGAGCTGGGCCGTAGTATCTTTGCACCCAATTTTTTTCCATACTGAATATAGGAAATTTCCCCTTATTAAGGTTAAACCTCATAACGAGCTGCGCTCGTTATAAATACTGGATAAAGTTGAAAACATTGTGGCAAAGCAAGAAATTGCTTGTTTTGAGCAGTTTCTTCTTTTGTCTCAATGTTTTTATACGACCGTTTCTTAAAAACGGTACGTATTATGGTATGGTCATGTCCCTCCGTTCATCCCTCTGTCTTACATACTTTGAGCTATTGAGCTGAAATTTTGTATAAGGCTTTGAAGTGATGTGTCACAGATCAAGTTCATATTTCCTGGGATTTCGTCAATTTTTGAATGAGTTATGCCCCTTTTTTGACTTAGAATATTTGTTTTCCGCACTTTTTTTCTACATGCTTTGATGTATTGAGCTGAAATTATGTTTATGGCTTGGTAATCAAGTGTCACAGATCAAGTTCACATTTCCTCGAATTTCGTAACTTTTTAAATGAGTTATGCCCCTTTTTAGCTCGCCTATTCGAAGAAATAGGGGAGCTTATGTTATCACGTTGGCGTTGGTGTTGGCGTCCGCGTTGCCAGCTTGGTCAAACCTTTGCGTGCAAGGCCTTTTCTCAGACACTGTGTATGCTGTTGCTTTGAAACTTCACACACTTATTCAGGATCATTAGGGGACCTTGTATGTCAAGTCCCATAACTCTGGAATGGATTTTGACTGAATTGTGCCCCTTTTTGGACTTAGAAATTTGGTCAAACCTTTGCGTGCAAGGCCTTTTCTCAGACACTGTGTATGCTGTTGCTTTCAAACTTCACACACTTATTCAAGGTCATTAGGGGACCTTGTATGTCAAGTCCCATAACTCTGGAATGAATTTTGACTGAATTGTGCCCCTTTTTCGACTTAGAATTTTGGTCAAACCTTTGCGTGCAAGGCCTTTTCTCAGACACTGTGTATGCTGTTGCTTTGAAACTTCACACACTTATTCAGGATCATTAGGGGACCTTGTATGTCAAGTCCCATAACTCTGGAATGGATTTTGACTGAATTGTGCCCCTTTTTCGACTTAGAATTTTGGTCAAACCTTTGCGTGCAAGGCTTTTCCTCAGACACTGTGTATGCTGTTGCTTTGAAACTTCACACACTTATTCAGGATCATTAGGGGACCTTGTATGTCAAGTCCCATAACTCTGGAATGGATTTTGACTGAATTGTGCCCCTTTTTGGATTTAGAAATTTGGTAAAACCTTTGCGTGCAAGGCCTTTTCTCAGCCACTGTGTATGCTGTTGCTTTCAAACTTCACACACTTATTAAGGGTCATTAGGGGACCTTGTATGTCAAGTCCCATAACTCTGGAATGGATTTTTTTCAAACATTTGAATTTTTTTCTTTTTCTTTTCTTGTATTTTTCAATTTTGCGTTTAGCTCAACTTTAAAGTTTCGATTTTTTTTCTTCTCAATAAGTACTGGTTCTAGGGCTTTCATATTTTTTGGGGTAAAACATTTGTTTTTTGCTGGATTTTGAAAATTGGGCATAGCTTCTTCATATTTTGTTGGATTAATTTCATTTTTTTTTTAATTTTCTTGTATTTTTGAACTTTGTGTTCAGCTCAATTTTTTTTTTTAAATTTCTTGTATTTGTTTTTTTTTTTTTTTTATTATTTCTTGTTTAAAAATAATTGTGTTTAGCTCAATGTTAAGAGTTTTGTTTACTTTTTGTCTTTTACACTTGCCTTGATAGTCAAAGCAGGGGACACAGTGAGACATTTAATTACGCGTAATTCTTGTCTTACTTTTGTAAATTCAATTTCAACTGAATTATTCCACTTTTGGATTTTGGACTTTATACCCATGCTATAACTGTTCTGAAGTAGGCCCTGATAGACGATATCCCTGATAGGCGAGCTATATTGTCCTCCGACAACTCTTGTTGGACTTAGAATACTGTTTTTCCGCACTTTTTTCCTACATACTTTGAGCTATTGACCTGAAATTTTGTATATATGGCTTTGTAATCATGTGTCACAGACCAAGTTCACATTTCCTCGGATTTCGTCAATTTTTGAATGAGTTATGCCCCTTTTTGGACTTAGAATATTTGTCAATTTCTGCATGAGTTATGCATTTTTCATAGTTTCCCATTATTCTTTAATAACAAAGAAGTTCCTGACGGGCGTATTATGCACCGTTTGCGGTACTCTTGTTATAATTTGTCTGCTGCAGCTCGGCGTCAGAAAGCGTATATATGTGGGAAAGTGTTAAATCCACATTTCATGCTTGGTGTCACACTGGCCCAACATTTTCTTGAGCCACATTTTTTTGGACAGACATCGACCCAGTGAATACATGAATATATATCAGGGCTCCGGAAATTTCCGGCATGTTTACATTGCTTGTTCGTACTAAAGAATGTTCCACCCAAACTCCAATTATAGAAAATGATTGGTGATGAACAGAAGATAACAATCTTATTTACTGATCTTTTTATATGGTAAACATTGTTTTGTCTACATATAAGTAAACCTTTTACTAAAAATATATCTTTGTTGATTTGGAATTACCATGCACAATTGACTAGAGAAGTACGCGTACAACATTCAATATAGTGTTATTATACCTCAGTTCTATTAATAGGATTCTTGTCATCTGACTTGCCATTTAGGCTTACTTAGTCATCATCGGAACCAAAATTTAAACTGGTTTAGGGCTGCTGTTTTAATATTTTTTTTTCCTTTTTAATATTCAGTCAGACAGATATAGAAATTATTTGGATATATTCTTAAATAAGCTATCAATTGGTATGTTTGCTTTATCATGCAGTTGTAAAAATAAGGTAGAAATCGGTCGTTAAAAGTGCGGACGAAATCAATGCGAAAATGTCTCAAATTTGTTTTTTATAAAGAACCGCGTGAAACCAATCGACACTCAATGTAATTATGTCTCCCCCATTACATGGGGGTGACATATTGTTTTTGCCCGTTCCGTCCGTCCTTCCGCCTGTCACACTTTTTTCCGCTCAATAACTGAAGAACGCTTGGGCGTAGGAACTTCATACTTGGTATGCAGGTTGGTCATGACTAGTAGCTAGCCCCTATTGATTTTAATAACAGAAGGTCAAAGGTCAAGGTCATGGTGACCTTGTGTGGTAAAAAATGGTTTCCGCTCAATAACTGAAGAACGCTTTTGCTGAGGAACTCCATACTTGGTATGCAGGTTGGCCATGCCTAGTAGAAGACCCCTATTGATTTTGAGGTCAGTACGTCTAAAGTCAAGGTCACAGTGACCATGAGCTTGAAAGGTCACAGTGACAATGAGCTGATAAATAGTTTTTGCTTGGGCCCAGGAACTTCATACTTGATGTGCAGGTTGGTCACCACCAGCAAATGACCACTATTAATTTTGAGGTCAAGGTCACAGTGACCTTGAGTTGAAAGGTCACAGTGACAATGAGCTGAAACATTGTTTTTGCTAGCAGCTTAATAACTGTAGAATGCTTTGGCCATGGAAGTTAATACTTGGTGTGCAGGTTGGTCACCACCAGTAGATGACCCCTATTGATTTTGAGGTCACTAGCTTAAAGGTCAAGGTCATGGTAACCTTCAGCTGTAAAATGGTTTCCTCTCAATAACTAAAGAATGCTAATGTTGAGGAACTTCATACCTGGTTTGCAGGTTGGTTCTAACCAGAAAATGACTTTTATTGAATTTGTTTGATTTTGAGGAAACAAGGTCAAATGTTGAAGGTCACGGTAACCTTCAGCTGAAAAATGTGTGTTACTCAATAACTCAAGAACGCTTATACCCAGGAACTTCATACGTGGTGTGCAGCTTGGTCCTAACCTGTAGATGACCCCTATTGATTTTGATGTCAGTAGGTCAAAGGTCAAGGTCAAGGTGACCTTTGGCTGAAAATGGTTCCCGCTCAATAACTGAAGATTGCTTGGGCCCAGGAACTTCATACTTGGTGTGCAGGTTGGTCACCAGCAGCAAATTACCCCTATTGATTTTGAAAAATGGTTTCCGCTCAATAACTGAGGCTTGTCACTGTTGCTTCATCTCCAGTCCAAAACTAAAAATTCATCTCCATCATTTCTTTTCCTCCTCTACGACCACACAAATGGGGAGACAAGCGCTTTTTCAAAAAAGCAATCTCTAGTTATTAAAGACATTCTACCTTGCTACAATCAACTTGCGATTAAATAATTAGAGAGCAATTTCATTAATCTTTCCTCTGAATACATACAGGTTTATTTAACCGATTGCGTAAATCGCTAATCTATCAATCTCCTCAGGCTTTATTTTACACGCGACATACAGTTTGAGGGCTTGATGAAAGACTGTTGTAACTACAAATTGTTGAAGGTGTAGTTACAACCGTTTGCATACAACCATCGAGTTGAAGGAACCCCAAAGTAAATCGTGTACACACACACAGCCACTATTGATTTTTTAAACCGACACTCTCTTATGTAGGATTTTATAGCATTACATGCTATTTCTTGTTTGGAAATTTTTTAATATTTGTTGTTAGCGATCGGGAAAAAGGGCTAAAATGGGACTGTTACTGATGCCATTTTCTTCTGAGCCATCGTGAGCTCTGAATATAGCTTTAGATGATTCATGATCTGATGCACAAACTTTTAGCCCTAGATGTATAATTTGACGAACAGTTTAAGCTTACACCCCCCTGTCACCTTATGCAGACGACTTTAAAAACATATTGGCAAATTCGAGAAAAAAACCTGATAAATAACAGCTAAAGTTATATATACTGCATACAACGGAGTTGAAAATATTGTGGCAAAAGGAGGAAATGATCGTTTTGAGCAGTTTCATCTTTTGCCACAATGTTTTCAAAAGTTATCTTCTACAGATGTTCAAAAAGCGTCTACATAAAGCAATTTAATCAATGTTTCTTGTTCAAAGTGATACAGAAACAAAAACAAAGCCTCTAATCATGACCACATCCAAATAAGCTATGAAGTATTGATATGTTTGCCTGAATGAGAAACTTGGTGATTATTTCTTAGGCCCCAAAAAAAAATACCTGTGTTTCCGGTAACCCGACCGACCCTATTTTTTTCTCGCCGACCCTAATCTTTTTTATAGGCATAAAGGTAAAAAATCAAAATCGGTCCGGAGAATAAACACTCATTCCTGATTGACATTAACTTTTGAACCTACTTGCCTAGTTGGACAAGTACTTTGAAAATTTACTTGCCCAGACTCAGATACAACTCGCCCGAATATCGTAGGACCTTCCAAATTCATGAGCATCCTATATTTGTGATGTCATTATTCTCGCGCTGATATCATGTGACTTTAACCTTGCAGCCAATTTGGAACTGTAAAATTGTTTCCCAATGGCCAAACTACTATTTGCTGACATATTTCAACAATAAAATGCATCTTAAAACAGTTTTGTTATTTGTTGTCTTAGGAGGTTTATCCAAAATACCCTTATTTTTTATATACCAAAATTAAAGAGCAGTTTAAACCCCCTAAAAGAAGAAAAATCGGACATGAAAATTTACCATGAGAAGGGTCCTTTGTTGTTTACAAAATGGCGACCAGGGTCATGTGATTTGTTTGACCTAATTAGGTCAATGTTGCTTTGCATTTCACATCCATAAAGGTGCTTATGCAAAGAGACGATATTTACGTTTAAATTTACACAAACAAGTAATTTAAACACATAAACGTGTCTACGGTTTGACATTAGAATGTAGATCTACTTTAAACAAAATCAGTCGGATAAGATCTCGGAAAAATTATTATTGACATCCGCTATTTTTAATTCAGGGGATTCCGGAAAATACCTCTTCAGAAAACTGACCAATTCAAATTCGGGGATGAATCTATAAAGAACGAGGCGGCATAAATTAAAATAGAGGGATTTCATCATGTGACATGTGTATTTTAAACAATTACGATGCGTTAAAAATACGTGACTAGGACTGCTTTACGAACGTTTCGGGTTGTCAGCGACACATAAGATTGAGGTCCCGAATGGTTTAATCTGTGACTCTAAATTATGGCCTCTGTACAAATTGTAACCATTCAAATTCCGGTTTTAACTGGTCATATCGGTAGACGGCCGGTCCTTTTTGAGGAATTGTAAAAGGGTTCATTGGACCCTGTCAGAAAATAGTGAAGAGCCGTTCGTAATTGTGAATGGATCTGTTAATCAGTACAACTTAAAAAGGGAAATAAATCTCATGTATAAATTTACAGATTATGTGATTTAAAACAGTCCTTTGTCTTTTAAATGCCGCTTCTGATTTGATAAATTGAATTGGTGTCATAAATAGCACAATATGGAATAACCCATAAGAGCGTGCGCATCTACTATGTAAACACTTCCGGTTTACAGAATTGTTTTGTTTATTGATCTTTATGGCGAATTTTACAGTTTAAAGTTTTAAACTAGACAGGGTTTGATCAAATAATGAAATAAAATATTGACATGTCAACATATTTGTCCCAGAGAGGATGCTAACTGCCACTTGCCCGATCGGACAACTGCTGGAAAAAACAACTTGCCCGGACTCAACTGTTACTTGCCCCGGGCTATCGGACAACCGTTGATGTAGAGCCCTGTTAAATCAAAATGTCCGCATTTTGCGGGCATAAAATGCCTGAGATCTTTTCTCAACAGCACTGAACTTTATAGCGATGTATGGTGAACATTCCACCCTGTCCCTACCCCTGCTCCGCTAAAAGACAAAGCGTGTTCCATGTTTGCTATGGCCTATGTTGTCGAAGGAAAGCTAATGATTTAGACATTCAACAAAGTTCTTTTTTCTGACTTTCTTGTGAATTATGAAACGCTTAGCTATTAGATAGTTGATCCGATGCAATAAAACTCAACACTGAGTATAGTTGTATTCTTTATTTATGCCTCTGACATCTATGCGCAGGGATTAATCTAGGTTTTTGGGGAAAGTGCCCTTTTGGTAAAAAGGGGATTTTTTTTTCCTAATAGGGGAAAAATACATAAACGGACTGTCTCGAGAATAAAAAGACAGTATAACATTTTGAAGATATTCTAAAGTGTTTTATTTTCACAACTTCATGAAAACTTCGAACAGTTTGTTCTGATCTGACAAGTCTTGATACTCAGTCCAATGCAAATATAGACCAGGAAAAATGACATGGGTACACTATGAACTTGATGACATGGTGGATTTACAAGTCAATTCTCTTTGTCTTCATATTTATGAAGATGTCCACAATTGTATCATGTTCATAATCACTCCACTCTTCTTTCCCTTCTCTACATATTCTCATACACTTGATATTAATAAGGTGAGTTTGCATTATAGTGTCTAGTGTTTACAGTTGTTATCTCTGAATAAAAAAAATGAATTTAAAAAATAATTTTTTTTTTTTTTTTTTTTTAATTTTTTTTTTTTTTTTAATTTTTTTTTTAAGTTTAAAGTTTAGGGGAATTTTAGGGGAAATAGGGGAATTTCGGTACCTTTTTCCCGAGGGGAAAGTGCCGTTTAACGGCAGCAAAATAAAGCTAGATTTGTCCCTGATGCGCAACATCTATATGTACGGAAAAAAAATTCCAACCTACCGACCCTATTTTTTTTCGGCATGTAACCGGAAACACAGGTATTATTTTTTTTGGCCTTATCAAAATAGTTTTATAATTTAAATCAGTGCTTGCACTAACTTTCTGAAACAGGAAGTCCTGACTTCCTGGGTCTGAATTTTGGAAGTCCTGATCATAATCTTGGAAGTCCCATGTGCTGAGTTGGCTTTTCCACATCTTGCACTTGTTTCCCTTTGTTTGATTTTTTAAAAACATTCACAGAAAAGAAGCAAATTTTTACAAAAAGCTTATATTGCTCCTTTGTAAATAATGTTATAACTTATTGTTTCAGTTTCTTTCATTACACTTTTAAACCAGTAGGTGTTTTATGCGATCTATTATGCTCTGTACTGATTATACATATATAATGAATCATGTTCTCAAACCATGCACATGCATTGTGGAAAAAGGAATGATTTCTGATATTGAGACTGTCTGCAGTGCTTTCATTTTAAACACCAGTAAATCTACTATTCTGCAGTGAGTTGTGTTAATGAAACACATACTAAACTCTTACAATGATAACATTTTAAAACAATTAACTACAAGAAATACTTCCTTGAGTGACATTTCCGATTTTCAGAAAGTAGAAAAATGCACGAAAACCCATTACAATATTTATTTTCTCCTTTCGTCTTCATTATTTCTTATCTTCTAAAAAGAAATTAACTAAAATGGCCAAAAATGTTATTTAGTTGTATAGGCAAGTCTTTTCTTACAGATAGCTCTGAATTTGATCTTAATGGCCAAAAAAACAAAATCGGCAATTGAAAATAATTTCCTATGTATGGATTCGTGTAAACAAAAACATAATCTTTAAACAGTTAAATTAATATAGGGACATTCTTTAGTCCTATCCTAGTTTGTTATCAAATTGGTTATTGATATTGTTCTCCCCTACGCTGCTTGAAATGAAAAAATAGTACTGATTGGTGTGAAGTCTTTATCGAGTGTCAAATCTGGAGTTGGGTGGGGTACGGATTCACGATAGTGATTGGTTTAAATCTACCAATTGATAACTCCCACTGTCCATCATTGACACTTAATCAAACACAATACACAATGATTGCAGAATAATTACACACGATTTCAACTGGAAGTATACGCCCTGTGTTTTGATTGCCGGCGCACACCCTTAATTCCTGGACGTACTTGGACATCTCCCTTGTCAATTTTGGGCGTACGAGAACACTTTTCGGGCGTAAAAACGCCCAATACGTCCATTAACGTGAGCGCTGATTTAAATATTACAAATAGTTGACCCTTTCCTACAAACAACAAATCTTAGGCAGACGACCTTAGAAATATAGCGACATAATGCTTAGGTCATATGATGGTGTAATCATCAAAAAGAGTTGAAAATATTATGGTTCATGGAGTCTCAGAAACAAGGAGAAACTGCTCATAATGAACAATTTCTCCTTTTTGATTGATTGTTGATTGTTTGGTGTTTAATGCCACTTTCAACAATTTGTCAGTTATATCACGGCATTTCCTGGGTAAGTAACCAGTACTACTGTTCCATTATCCTGACACAAGCCAGTCAGTTGTAATGCTAACCCTGCAGCCCTGAGAACCAAGAAGGGCAGCCATTACTATCAGCTTTTAAAGTCTTTGATATGACACAGCTGGGGACCGAACCCCCGACCTCCCGCACTTGATTGAATTTAAATGCGCGCTAAATGACCTTAGCTGTCGATGCGCCGTAAAACAATATACATTCCCGCACTCGAGGCGGATGCTTTTCCACTACACGTGACCACTTTTGCAACAATGTTTTAAAAACCTTGTTGTCTACTGTAGATGCATCAAAATGCATAGGGGCATGGTAAACATTTCCACATACAACAATTCTGCAGCAGATGACTTTGAAATTATCTAGAAAAAAAAAGTGTAAAACCTCTGAAAATGAAAGTACAATAATTGAATAGAGTTCAAAACATTGTGACAAAAGGAGAAATTGGTCATTTTGAGTAGCAGAGTCTTCAGAAAGCGATTAATGAGGGAAAGGGTTAACTAAAAGGTTCCTACCAATTTTTACCTTTACCAATTTCCTCATGGGGCTGGATTTTGTCGCCTGTACAGAAGACAACTTTGGAAACATTGCTACAAAAGGAGAAATTGCTCAAAACATTTTCAACTTCATGTATGTTCAATAATTAAACTTTCCCTTAAAGTGATTTGCATTCATTTTGTCTAAAGTAGTCTGCTGCATATTTAAAGACAAAGCACAAATCAACATTACATGAATTGATATAACATACTTTTATCAAATTATGTGTGTATATCAAATGTTTTCAAAGACAGTTGTATATTGGTTATACACACTGATTGAACAGAAGTTTCATTTTGAATTGCAGAATGTTATGACAGTGGTGACTGTCATACTGTCCAAATAATATTTACCAGAATGAATTGAATCAAAGACAAAAGTGTGTTGATGGTTGCATTACAGCTATTGAGGTGAGAATTTGAATGTTAAACTTTCTATGTTTCTCTTTTCTTGTTGTCTACTGTAAATGCATCAAAATGCATAGAGAAAGGGTTAACTTAATACTTTCCTACATACAGCAATTTTGCAGCAGAGGATTTTGAAAACATCTAGAACAAAATATGGAAAATCTCTGAAAATGAAAGTACAATAATTGAATAGAGTTGAGAACATGGTGACAACAAAATAAATCGTTCTTCTTTTGCCGTTATGTTTTCAAAAGGCAATCTGCTGCAAAGGCGTCAGAAAGCCTCTATATGGGGAAAGGGTTAACTAAACAGTTCCTACAAATTTTTAGATCACCTGGGCTGAAGGCTAAATGTGATATATTCTGATCACTATCTGTCAGTCGTCTGGCGTCCGTCCGTTGGTAACTGTTAGCTTAAAACATCATCTCCTCCTAAACTACAGGACCAATTTCAACTTCACAGGAATGTTCCTTTGGTGGTCCTCTTTCAAAATAGTTCAAAGATATAAATTCAATGGAGAACTTTGGTTGCTGCGGCATCAGAAAGGGGGCAAAATGTCCAAACTTTACAATTCTTCTCCTCTGAATCTGCTTGTCAGATTCCAATATAATTTGTAATTTTTTTCCTTGTTCCTACAAACATTGTTCAAGCAATATTGTTGGTTAAAAAAGTGGCAACCAGAAAGCATCAGAAAAGGGGCAAAATGACAAAACTTAAATAATCTATCCTTATGAAAGTGCTTGTCTGTTTAAAGGAATACGCTTGGCTGAAATTTAAACTATATGACTAAATAGCACTACAGTAATGTATCATTTTGATGTAATTACTTTTTTTTTACATGCTTGCACTACCAAGATATATGCTTTTAAAGTTTGTGTTTTCACGTCGGTATCGATCGCCTATAGGCGCCGCCATCTTTGCTTATAATCAACTTCCTGTGACGTCAATTACCCACTTCCGATTAGCACTGTATGGTTTACTAAATTTTCAGATCGCTATCTTATTTTAGGTATAGATCAAAATTGGCCGGATGTGTAAAAGGCTAGTCCAAAAAGGCCGATTATAGGTCCAGAAATAAAGGCCAATTTCCCAAAATGTCTGGTTCAAAAAGGCCGATTATGAGGAAGGACCACTTTTTGTAGTTTAATTGTGTAAATATTGTATACATGTATGTTTGTTTTAGGTTATTAATTCATCATAGTGGGGCGGGCGGTAAATTTATCCGTGTTATAATTGATTACAGTTTGCTTTGAATGTTTATTTTAACTTCCGTAATAAGATAATTTGAGAAGTTTGAGAACGTAATTGCCATTAATTTATTGAATAAGATAATAGAGATGTTTGAGAACGTAATTGCCGTTAATTCAATTTATCAGGTAAAAAAAGGCGATGGAAGGTAAACAAAAACACGACCTTGGCATGTGTAAAAGACATTAGAAATTAGGAAATTCTAAAAAGTATAATCATTGCAAACATTTGAAAACATAATGGTAATGTTGAAAACATTACGGTAAAAGGATAAACTGCTTATTTTGAGCAATGTCTCCTTTAATCACGATGTTTTTCAAAAGTCGTCTGCTACAAACGCGTATTCAACAAGAAAATGGTCGACGTGTTCAATAAAAGGGTAAATTCATTTTTTTATATTTGACCAAACTTTCAAAAGATTAATTTTTTTGTTAAAGAATGAAATTGTAAAATAACTTACAAACCTGCATTAAAATCCTTTATAATCCAAATGATTTCTAACAAACCCGCATAAAAATCCCTTATAATCCAAATGAAATCGGCCAATTTCACAAACACAAAAGGTCACAGATTTTAACACCGAATTTTGGGAGAGCCTATGGAAAATGCTTACGTCATAGCGCATGTGGATTTTACTCAAATGAACCGCGTCAGCACAATTTCCGCATTTGTATAGTTTAAGTGTTAATTTCATAATAAGATCAAATTGCATATTTGTGTGGTATTTTTTGGTCATGAATCTTCCCAAGAAACTTACAGTGGTGATTCACTACTAAAAAGCAAACACAACAATTCATGATCAGTCCATTAAATTAGGGGTAATAAAATAATAAAATGACCATCATGCGATGCGTAAAATGTTACAGATGGACAAAAGACGATGTCAGTTCGTTTTAGAACAATCAATTGATCATATCAATTAGCTTACACTTTATAATTAGTTACTGAAATACATTCAACTAAAAACAAGTAACGATTTTAGAAATTGGACGATTACATTTAGAACTAAAAGGGATATTTAAGCAGGTTTGAGAATTTTTCTTCAATATATAATATAAAAGTTTTACAACAAAAATCCTTTTGGAAATTTGACCAAAATTAACCATTTCAATTCTCCCTTTTCAACATACACCAAATTTGCAGCAGATGACTAATTATGGAAATTCTCTTTACCGTCAATTGCAGAGTATGTAGGGAAAGGATCGAATTATGTCTGCTCAAAAGACTCGTCGACAGATCCTATTACAGTAGCGTCCGACCACTACCGGAAATTTGATTGTTGTACAAAAACAACGGTTTATTATGTCTAACGAGCTGTGAAATCATAACAAACAACTGTCAAATATATAAACAAATGAAATTATTGTATAAATAAATGTTAACACACATATATTTAATTGGCTGATATATATTACACAAGTCAAGTTCGTGTTTTCTATCCAAATATTATGGTTGGATACTATTTACTATAAAACTTATAAAACTTTATATAGATCTAGTAATAATATGATGTAATGCTTGGAATTTCATTTTGAATAATTGAAGTTTAGGTTTGTAAACTTCCGGGGTTAATTAATTACGAAAAAGTATATTTTGTATTCTCTACTTGTATGTTTTGTTTGGGACAAAGTGGGTATATGACGTCACGATTCTTTTCAGAATGTCTCGAGACATTGCGATATGTAAACAATGGCCGCGCTCATGCTGCGCACCGATCAGCACAAATAGTCAAAATAGTAATATCTTCATTATTAGTTGTATGTTAATGAAATGCATAGTAAATAAATGTTCATTAAGTCAATATTTTTCAATTCAAAGCCAGTTTTTTTCAGTCGAGCGTATTCCTTTAAAGATTAATATGTAGAAATGTCCCTTTAGTTTAAACTTATTTATTTTACATCGATTGCATAACAAACTTTAAGCTTATATTAATCATGCTCGATGTCTGCTTCCATAGGACATAACCAGTAATCGCGCCGTTTGTGTGGAAAAATCCCAAAGGCAGAATCCGCTCATCGCGTGATTCGAAACCGGGATCTTTAATGGTACTAGAGGTCACTGCACCACTGTCTTCCACTGTTCCTTTAGTAAGCCTCTACATAATTGTTCCAATCAATAATGCTCGGTAAAATATATGAGCCATAATATAGTGTCCGGATTTTGAGTTACATCACAAACACTGTGGTGTCCTCTTTTGTAATATTTGACTTTTGTCAAATTAAATGCTATATATGTTTAGAACAATTTGTTAGTAACACAGGACACCATGTAATAAATCAATTTTATGAAGAGTATGCCTAGTTAATTTTGTTTAGATCTAATTTACATTTTCACCATCTTTATTTGGAATTATTTCAATAAATAAATGGTTTATTTAGTGAAACAATTAATAGAATACAACTAGATAAAGAATGGTGTAACAGGACACAACACGATGTAACAGGACACAAACTGGTGTGTAACAGGACACAAAATGATGTAACTGGACACTAATTCAATTGTATTGTTAGTAACACAGGACACCATTGTAATAAATCAATTTTATGAAGAGTATGCCTAGTTAATTTTTTTTAGATCTAATTTACATTTTCACCATCTTTATTTGGAATTATTTCAATAAATAAATGGTTTATTTAGTGAAATAATTAATAGTATACAACTAGATAAAGAATGGTGTAACAGGACACAAAATGATGTAACAGGACACAAACTGGTGTGTAACAGGACACAAAATGATGTAACTGGACACCAATTGTGCACTTCATATAAGTGTGTAATATAAAAGCATAAACATTTTCAGTATAAATAATTCTCCAGTTAAATTAAAATATACTTATCATGCAAATATGTATTTATTATGTAAGCACAATGCTTATGGAGGTAGAATATGCTTTCCAGGACAGTCAACGTTACAAGGCAAAAGAGACAAAATTCGTGATTTTTTTCCCCCAGTCAAAAATAATAACAAGTTCTTCGTAGCGAATTAAATAGGTTCGCAAACATCTCTGGACAATTTAAATAACGAAATAGGAAGTTACTACGCATTGCGATACATTATAAGCAACCATTGATGACCTCAATCGGCTTGGTGCCGGCGTAACAAAATTTCAGAAGTCTGACTGTCATTTTCGAGCCGCCATTTTAAAACACTCTTGTCGTAAAACGTCTATAACTGTCGTAAATTGTTGCGATGTTTAATGTCGTAAATAGAACAGCCAAAATTTAGTTTCCTCCTAGGTGATTGACGAAGCATTTTTTAATTATAACAAAATAATAGGGCGTAACAAAAAAAGACACCATTTAGATAAACAATATTTTGACTCCCTGTCAAATAAAAGATATCTGTCCCAGAACAACATGTTTACGACATTAACAAAGAATGTAAGTGATCACGTGATTTGTATGCAATGAAAATATGGTTATCGGTCCAGGTTTCGAGTTTTGATGCTATTTAGACGTGATGTAACTGGGTGGACACATTCGTTACGCCGATGTCCAGGATTTTATATTCAAATCAAAATCGTATTTACGTCGCTCTATTAAATCTTAAAGTTATATTTACAAGTAATTTTTTAAATTATTATTTCACATATATTAGTTTCCAAACTTTAAATATAAAGAAAAACAGTTTGTTTTGGTTTTCAAAAAGTCCTCCCATGCCTTTGTCGGGAAGGACACGGCGAAAATGCTCAAGAAAAGTATTAATTAAAGGAGTTTATCAGTTCTTTCAGAAATCAATAGCATATTATTTAATAGATTTAGTAGTTTCTAACAGTTTGTGACATGCTGATAAACTATAAAACACATAGTTCTTCAAATAAAGGAGAATAAATAATGACTCTGTGATGTAACACAAAATCCCGGACACCATATTATGGCTCATATAGTATTCAGGTGTCATCCGAAAAGGGGTAAAATTTACATAAAGCTTAAAATAACATCTCCTGCTCATCCACTTAACAAATTTCAGCCAAACTTAACCCTTTCCCTCATACGACAATTCTGCAGCAGACAACTTTGAACATATTTTGTCAAATAATGGAAAATCTCTATAATTGAATGGATAACTTATGACTAAAAGTGGAAAATATTGTGACAAAAGGAGAAATTGCACGTTTTGTGCAATTTCTTCTTTTGTTACTATGTTTTCAAAAAGCCATCTGCTGCAGAGGCGTCAGAAAGCGTCTATATGAGGGAAAGGGTTATGTTACTTTGGGGGTCCTCATACAAAATTGTTCAAAGTTATAAAGTCTATAGAGAACTTTGATTGCTGTGGCATCAGAAAGGGAGGAAAATGCCTTACCTTTAAAATTCTTCTTCTCTGAACCAACTTGTCTGATTCCATGATCATTTCTTAGAAATATTCCTAAAGTGACCCTATACAAAATTTGTTCAAGCAATATTGATCGGTTGAAAACATGGCTGCTGGAAGGATTCAGAAAAGGGTCAAAATTACAAAACTTTACAAGATAGTATAGCTGAAATGCTTCTTTAGTTACAATGTACATAATTTGTTCAAGCCATATTGATTGGTTGAACAAGTTATCTGCCAGGCGTCATCAGGAAAGGGTTAAATGAAATTTTAGCTTCAAACAGCAACTTTTTAAAACAATGAAATAATATCAACCAAACTTCAAAGAAATGTTCCTCTGGTAGTCTACTTTGAAATTGTTCAAAGATTTAATGCATTATTACAAATGGCTTATTTGCAGTTTGTTCCCTCTCTTGAGCAAGTTTTCAGATTTATAGCATTTGCAACTATATTAAAACTCAGGTGATCAATTTAGGGCCACCTTGGCCCTCTTGTTTCCTTTACCTATTACCACATCAGTGCTTGCACTAACTTTTTGAAACAGGAAGTCAGGACTTCCTGGGTCTGAATTTTGGAAGTCCTGGTGGAATTCAAGGAAGTCCTGGTTGTCGCGCCGACTTTGTCCCTTCTCGCACTATCTACTTAGGTTGATTTGTGTTTTAAACAACATTGCAGGAAAAGAAGTAAATATTTACAAAGACTGCAGTGCTTGGGTCTGAATTTTGGAAGTCCTGCTCATAATTCTTGGAAGTCCCAGGTGGCACGCTGGCTTTTTTCGCATCTTGCACATGCTATTGTGTTTCCCTTTGTTTTATTTTTAAATACATTATTGGAAAAGAAGCTAATTAATACAGAAAGTGGATATTGCTCCTTTGTCAACAATGTTATTGTTGGTTCTATCATAACACTTTTAAACCAGGTAGGTTTTTATGTGATATAGCATGCTTTTTTCCAGTCATGTGTCAAAAGCTATCCAGCATAAAATTCATCAAAAGATTGGCATGGCTACGATTCATTACATTCACATTAAACATGAATTATGTTCTTAAATCACATTCAGTATGGCAAAAGGAATGATTTCTGTTAATGAGTTATTGATTTTATTTTAAACACCAGTAAATAAAGTGTTCTGCAGTGAGACATATTTCAAACACACATTAAGGGCACTAAACTTTATAATAGTCAACTTTAAAACAAATAAGAATGAGTGTGAGTAATACTTTCTTGAATGACATTTCTGATTTCCAAAATGCAGAAAATGCACGAAAACCCATTACAAATTACATTATGTATTTTCACCTCCAGACTTCAGTTTCTTTTATATTTTAACAAAATAATGAACTAAAATGGGCTTATATGCAATCTATTTCATAAGCAAGTCCTTTTTGACAGCTGGCTGTGATTTTGATAGATCTTCATGTCAACTTTGTTTTTAAAAAATCGGCAATTAAAAAGTGTTTCCTATGTATTCAGGCAAACAAAATAATAATCTTTAAACAGTTTAATTAATATAGGGACATTCTTTTATCATATCCTAGTATGATTTTATATGGGTTATTGAAATTAATTACCCTTATGCTGTTTATAATGAAAAATAGAATTGATTGGTGTGAAGTCGTTATCAAGTGTCAAATCTGGGGGTGGGTGGGGTACGCATTCTCGATCGTGATTGGCTTAAATCTACCAATTGATACTCCCACTGTCCATAATTGACACTTCATAAAACACAATACACAGTGTCTTTAGATAATTACACACAATTTCTAGTGGACCTCGCCTTCTTACCAAGTAACAAATGTGTCATCTTTTTTTCACACGTAACAAAACATGCCAAACTGGTGTCATAAATTTAGTATTGATTGGTTGGAATATACCACAAACCGGCAAGTTTAACCTCTTGGAGAGAGAAAGCATTCTCGGCGTTGATTGGCTCATTAATATCTACTGAATCCGCCCACCTTCTTATAATTGACAGTTAATCGAGCCAGTACACGATTACGTCCGTCATTTTGATTTTTGGCGTACACACGATTGCAAGTAGTCGTGTACGTCCGACATATTGGTTTTCGGCGTACACCCTTATTTCTTCGGCGTACGCGGACGTCTCCCTTGTCATTTTTCGGCGTACGGGACCATCTTTCGGGCGTAAATACGCCCGATACGTCCATTACCGCGACCGCTGCCACATGGAGGGGCATTTTGACGCCTCTACAGAAGATAATTTTTGAAAACATTGTTGCAAAAGGAGAAAGTGCTCATCAAACTTAAAGAGTTAAAGACATGGCGAAAATCAACATGACATGAATTGATATTACATAATTGTATATATTCGTGATAAATGAATGTTTTCAAAGACAGAACTTTGTATATATTGGTAAAAATCGCTGATAGAACTGAAGTTTCTTTTTGAATTGCAGAAACTTTTAAAAGGCATCTGTGAGTCCAAGCAATTGTTACCAGAATGACTTAATTCAAAGACAAAACTATGTTGATGGTAGCATTCCAACTGTTGAGGTGAGAATTTTTATGTTAAACAATGTATATTAACTATTTGCCACATTCAGACACGATGCGTTTGCAGCAGACAACTTTTGTAAACATTGTGCCAAAGAGGAAGGAAATTGCATATTTATTGATAAGTATAAATTAAATGATGATTTTCAACTCAATCCAAATTTAAATTCCATTGAGAACTCTGGTTTCCAAGGCAACAAAAAATGGGAAATTAACCAAAACTTAAAAAAATCTTTTAGTCTGAAAATAGAAGGCACATGCCTTTGATATTTGGTATGTAGCATGGACCTCTACAACCATTGTACAAATTATGGCCCCTCCCCGGGGGTCACTTGTTTTACATACTCATATAGAGAAAAAACTTTAAAAATCTTCTTGTCTAAAAGTAGATGGCCCAGGCCTTTGATATTTTGTATGTAGCATCATCTAGTCGACCTCTACAACGATTGTTCAAATTATGGCTCTGGGGTAAAAAATGGCTCCTCCCCGGGGGTCACTTGTTATACATAGACTCATATAGGGCAAAAACTTTAAAAATCTTCTTGTCTAAAAGTAGATGGCCCAGGCCTTTGATCTTTTGTATGTAGCATCATCTAGTAGACCTCTACCAAGATTGTTCAAATTATAGCCCTTGGGTTAAAAATGGCCCCTCCCTTGGGGTCACTTGTTGAACATAGACTTGAATAGGGAAACAAAATTTCTTGTCTAAAAGTAGAAGGCCAATGCCATTGATATTTTACCAATCTTGTTCAAATTATAGCCCTGTGGTCAAATATGGCCCCACCCCGGGAGTCACTTGTTTTACGAAGACTCGTATAGGGAGAAACTTTAAAAATCTTCTTGTCTGAAGGTAGAATGTCCAGGCATTTGATATAATTTGGTAAGTAGCTTTATCTAGTTGAAAAGAAAATGTAAAAAATGGCCCCATCCCGGGTCACTTGTTTACCTAATATTACATAAACTTTAAAAAATCTTTTCTAAAAGTTGATATTTGAAATCTAACTTCATCTAGTGGACCTCTACCAAGATTGGTCAAATTTTAGCCTTGGTGGTAAAAATGGCCCTACCCTGGGGATCACTTATTTTACATAGACTTGTTTAGGTAAACACTTTAAAAATATTCAGGTGATCGATTTAGGGCCATCTTGGCCCTCTTGTTCACTGAAACAAGGGAGATAAAGCTTATGGAAATAAGATTGTGTATAATTGGAGTCATTACCCCTGTTCTTTGGGATTTGTAAGTGTAGCAGAATTCATAAACCCTTTCCCCCATCTGCAGCAAACAACTTTGAAAACATCCAGGTAAAATTATGGATACTATCTATACATTGAATTGTGCTTATTAATAATCATTATGGTCAAATGGGAAATGGATCATTATGATCTACTTCTCCTTTGTATCTCACCTGACCACGAAGTTATTGTGATCGCCAGTTGTCCAGTATCCGTTGTGCGTCCGTCAACATCTTTTCCTCACTAACAAGTGGGTCAATTTGGAGGAAACTTCACAGAAAGCATTGACTCAATGACTTTACAAGAATTCCTTCAAATTGTTGGAATCCATGCAGAATGCTGGTGTCCATGGCAACACAATAAAACAACTTTAAAGTTCTTCTTCTCCCAAACTGGTTTGCCGATTTTCAAACAATGTTGTAGAAATGCTCCTTGGACGACCCTCTAACAGATTCTTTCAAGCCATGTTGATTGTTTGAAAAACATGGCCTCCAGTGGGCGGGGCTATTTTGCATTATATGGCTTATAGGAAAAACTTAACAAATCTTCTCCTGCGAAAGTGTCAGGCCGATTTTCAAATAACTTTGTAGAAATGTTCCTTAAGTGACCCACTATCAGATTCCTTTAAGCCATGTTGATTGGTTGAAACCTATGGCCGCCAGGGGTTGCAGCTATTTTGCCTTATATGGCTATAGTGAAAATATAAAAAATCTTCTCCTCCGAAAGTGTCATGCCGATTTTCAAATAATTTTGTAGAAATGTTTCTTAGGTGACTCCACTACCAGATTTGATCAAGCATGTTGATTGGTTTTAAAATATGACTGCCAGGGGCGCGGGGCTGTTAGCCTTATATTGGAAGCTTTCAAAATCTACTCATCCCAAACTATTTGGCCGATTTTCTAATAATTTTGCTGAAATGTTCCTTGGGTTACACTATAGGAGATTCCTTAAAGCCATGGCGTTTGGTATAAAAACATGGTAACCAGGAGGCGGCGCTGTTTAAAGATTTAACTTTTACCTAATGGCAGTTGAGCGATATTGGCCCTCATGGGCCTCTTGTTTTACAATGTTTTCAAAAATTGTCTGTTGCAATATAACCCTGTCACATGAAAAGAGGTTGTGTTGCCTATGGATGTTCAATGTAATGACCTTGGCTGTGGAATCAGAGTTATTTCCCCTTTTGTGCTCATAGTGCAAACTAAAGCTAGGACACCAGGGGTCAAGATCCTTATCCTGTTTACAACATTTTCTTTCCTCAGTTACTCCAAAGCATTGTTTCTTGAGGTTAGAAATATCTTGATTGGTAGAGATGTGTCTCCAAAATGGTTGTCAGACCTTATAGATTGGCGGTATATTATATATATAGACTCTGGGGTATATTCAGATTTACTTAACATACTTAGCACTTGATGTGCTAGCATAATTATGTTCTTATTGGTCAAGTAGGCTGTGCGTGAAATTAACAAACTGAAAGAAGAATTCACCAATCACATTTAAGCATTCAGGTTACAGATATATTTCAAAATTCTATTATTTGTCGTCCATACAAATATTGTTCTCCCCTAAGTTGCCATCATGTAAAAATGTTAAAACCTAAGCACTCTGCTGAACAAGATGGCCACAAGGACTAAACATAGAAAAACCTGACCAAATTTTTAAATAACCTCACTCAAATGTTCCTTTAGTAGCCTGCTACTAAAATTTGTTAAAATCAGTCTGCTCTGATGCACACGTTGAACATGGAGCTAGAAATAGAAAGACATTCAAAGGACTTATCCTCCTAAGCCAGTGCCCCAATTTCAAAATGAGTTCAAATAAAACTTTCCTTGTTAAGCACTGTACCAACATTGTTCAAACTGTTGCACATGGTGGCTGCCAGGGCTATAAATAAACTAATTTTTAACCAACATTTCCTCCTGAACCATTGACCATCAGCGCAATTCCAAAACTAATAACACAAATGTTCCTCGACTACATTCCGCAAATTGATCTGATCTGTTGCACAAGATGGCAGACACAGCTAACAGTTAAAATATCTTTATACAAGATCTCTTTTCTCCAAATTTAAAAATAAATCACAGAATTGTTTCTTTTATAGTTCTAGATGGCCAAGAGAGCTTATATTGGAAATACATGTATCTGTGAAGGACATCTCTTCTTAAATCACTGGCACAATCTAAAAAATAATTATGTTTCTTGAGAAGCCTTATTTTACAATGTTTTAAATGGTCATTGTAGCGGTAGAGCATCCGCGATGTGTGGGGTGGATCAGGGGTCATCCCTGGCCGAGTGTTACCAAAGAGTTTAACATTTATTATTATGGCTTTACCTTCTTGGCGCTCAGGATGTAAGGTTTAGCTAGATCTTGCTGGTGACCTATAAATAGAGCAGTATAGTACTGGTAAAAAACAGCAAAAAATGTGAAACAACTGGAAAATTGTTAAAAGCCTCATAAAACGATACCATTAAACAAATTAACCAGATCGGCTCCATTGCACAAGATGTCTGCCTGAGTTGCTAAATTAAAAATAATTATCATTTCCTCCTTAAGTTAACCACTGACCAAATTTCAAATTATTCCACGAAACATTTCCTTCAGTTACCTACCAAAATTGTTCAAAACCTTCAGATTTGTCGCTACTAAATTGCTTTATTAACACACACATGTGCCGTGGAGGCCTCTACCAAAATCGTTTAAACAGTACTAATTTGCTGCACAAGATGGCCATCATAGATAAAGATCAACATCACCTCTTAAAGCATTGGCCCAATTACAAAACAATTCACACAAATGTTCCTCTACCTTAATTGTTTTAAAGGTTTTGTTTAGCTGCATATCAGAGAAACCAGTAGTTTGTCCGATGAGCAGCATATGGTCCTCTTTTTAACTCACCTGAGCACGTCCGTCAACATCTTCTCAGTAACCAGTGGGTCAATTGAGATGAGCTTTCACAGAAAGCATCCTCTCAATGACCTCACCAGTATTTCTACACTTTTTTGGGATCCATGCAGAATTCTGGTTTCGATGGCAACAAAACGAAAAAAACTTTATAATTCTTCTTCTCCCAAACTGGATGGCAGATTTTCAAATAATTTTGTAGAAATGTTCTTTGAATGATCTTCTATCACATTCCTTCAAGGTATGTTGATTGGTCGAAAATATGGAAGCCAGGGGGCGGGGCTATTTTGCCTTATGTGGCTATAAGGAAAACTTAAAAAATCTTCTCCTCAGAAAGTGTCAGGCCGAATTTCAAATAATTTTGCTGAAATAAATTTTAAGTGACCCTCTATCAGATTCCTTTAAGCCATGTTGATTGGTAGAAAATCATGGCCGCCAGAGGGTGGGGCTTATATGGCTAGAGTGAGAAAACAAATAAAATCTGGTGAGCGACCCAGGGCCATCATGGCCCTCTTGTTTTTAAAAGTATTAGGCCTGCATACAAGTAAATAGAAGGCGTGTTAGTTAAATCAGAATTCGCCCTAGATGAGTTATTTATTATGATCCTCTGATTAAATTTGATAAAGGTTATCACTTCTTTACTTATACATGTACTAAATTGTCATGAGTTATTTGGCACTCTTTTTGGCACTCGTGAGACTGTGATTATCAGCTCCATAAGATTTTGAAATAACTTGCCCCAAATGTTCACCATACTGAGTCGAAGTGCAAAGAGCATGTTACAACCATTTGGTTAAATATCAAGGTTGCAATAAGAGGTCAAAGGTCATATGAAAATATTTTGTGTTTGTTCAATAACCTTTGAACCGTTTGAAGGATTTTGAAATAACTCACCACAAATGTTCACCATAGTTACAGGTTTGCAGGTTAACCTTGACCACTTTGTTCAAGGTCAAGTTAGAGTATTACAATCATTGACAAATGCAATGGGGAGACATAGGTTTTTTGTGACAAAAAAAAACCCCATCTAGTTTGTAATTTGTTCCACTCTTTGTGTTGTTTTCTTTTAGACACGAAATACCACTTCAATTTCCACAATAGAATGGCAGAACCCAAAGAAATCCTTCACCAAAACTGGTTCAAAGCTGGTCTTGGACTGTTGTATGTAAAAGAAGGCATTCAGGATTTTATTGTCGATGAGATCAACAACTTCCATAGTAATGTTCTACAGGGACTTCCTGATGCTGGTTGTTGCACAATCCATACTATCCAGAATGTGCTCAAATGTCCAACATTGGGAATGTGTAGTGGTCGACCATGTCGTTTCCATGACAAAACAGACCCTGGAAAAACATACACTCCATGCCGCAATTGTGAAGCTATTAGAACAGCGATAGAAATAGCTCATAGATATAGCCAACAATCCTATAAAAACACAAGATCTAAACTATGGTGTACAGTTAGCTGGGAACTGGCCAAGTGTTTCATGCCAGCTCAAGGTTACTTGGACAAAACAGAAGATGATACAGATTTATCTGGTCTGATCAGTGTTATATTGAACAACAAGGACTTTCAGAACAAAATAAGTGAAAATCTAGGACAACAGGGAAACAAGTTTGAAAAGGTATGTTTACTAGTCGAAACATAATTTTTAGCTTAATTATTCGGATATTATGAGAGCTATTCTACTCACACTGGCGTCCGCGTCCGCGTAACACCTTTGTTAAGGTTTTGCATGCAAGTACTTTATAGCTCAGTAACTACTAGATGTATTGCATTGAAACTTTCTATAAAACTTCCTAATCATAATAATCAAGTTTGATAACTCTATCCTGCATTTTATGCAAGTTGTGGCCCTTTTTTTACTTGGAAATTCTGGTTAAAGTTTTTAGTGCAACTACAATTAGAGTCCATATCTCAGTATTTAATTGATGCATTGCATTGAAACTTTATACAAACCTTCCCAACTATTACACCTATGTAGATTATTAAATTAGATAACTATCCTGCATTTAATGCAAGTTATGGCCCTATTTTTACTTAGAAAATCTGGTTAAAGTTTTGCGTGCAACTACAGCAAGAGACCATATCTTAGTAACTACTTGATGCATTGCATTGAAACTTTAAGCAACCCTTTCCTACCATCACACCTATGTAGAACTCTATCCAGCATTTAATGCAAGTTATGGCCCTTTTTTTGACATAGAAATTATGGTTAAAGTTTTGCGTGCAACTACATTAAGAGTTCATATCTCCGTATTCACTTAATGCATTGCATTGAAACTTTATACAATCCTTCCCAACCCTTTCCTTTATACCTATGTAAATAATTAAGCTACATTTCTCTATCCTGCATATAATGCAAATTATGGACCTGTTTTTACTTAGAAATTATGGTTAAAGATTTGCGTGCAACTACATATAATGCAAATTATCCTCCTTTACGAAATCTTGTTAACGTTTTGCATGCAACTTTATTCAAATCCATATCTCAGTAACTGATAAGCGGTGGAATAGACAGCTCTTGTTAGACAACCTATTGTCGTCACTTGATATGGTCGGTGTTGGTTAAGTTTTAAGTTTATGTCACTTACATGGAAACTATCAAAGCTATAACTTTGAAACTTAGATTAGGCCATGATTTTCTACCAATCAACATGGCTTAAAGGAATCTGATTTTCTGAACAAATTGATTAATTATACCCCCCTTCGAAGAAGATGGGGAATATAGGAGTCACTGTGTCGGTTTGTCTGTCGGTCGGGTGCCATATTTTGTCCGGCCTATTTCTTACAAACCACTGGGTTGAATTCAATAACATTTTACATGAAGTTTCTATACCAAGAGGAATGTATGAATGTATATTGTTTTATGGCGCATCGACAGCTAAGGTCATTTAGCGCGCATTTAAATTTTATTATTCATGTTCCCTGGGTGAACAAACCAGTACTAGATACCAAGAGGAGATGTGCATATCCTAAAAAGGGTTACAATAGAATGTGATTTTACAGAGTTATGGCCCGTTTACTTACTAAGTTATGGTGTAGGTCAAGGTGCTGTTTAGGGGGTATATAACATCTTTAGTGATAGTTCTAGTTTTTAGCTTGACTATTCGAAGAATATGAGAGCTATATACTACTCACCCTGGCGTCGGCGTCGGAGTCCACGTCACACCTTGGTTAAGGTTTTGCACGCAAGTACTTAAATACTACATGTATTGCATTGAAACTTTCTACAACCCTACCAAACTATCAGACCTATGTAGATTATTAAGTTAGATAACTCTATCTTGCATTTTAAGCAAGTTATGGCCCTTTTTTACTTAGAAATTCTGGTTAAAGTTTTGCGTGCAACTTAATTAAGAGTCCATATCTTAGTATTTACATGATGCATTGCATTGAATGTTAATACAACTCTACCCAACTATCACACCTATGTAGATTATCAAGTTAGATAACTTTATCCTGCATTTTATGCAAGTTATGGCCCTTTATTTACTTAAAAATTCTGGTTAAAGTTTTGCGTGCAACTAAATTAAGAGTCCATATCTCAGTATTTACTAGATAGCAGATGCATTACATTGAAACTTGCTACAACCCTACAGAACTATCACAACTGTGTAGATTATCAAGTTAGATAGCTCTATCCTGCATTTTATGCAAGTTATGGCCCTTTATTTACTTAGAAATTCTGGTTAAAGTTTTGCGTGCAACTACATTAAGAGACCATCTCTTAGTAACTACTTGATGCATTGCATTGAAACTTTATATAACCCTTTCCAACCATCACACCTATGTAAACAATCAAGTACGATAACTCTATCTAGCATTTTTTGCAAGTTATGGCCCTTTTTGGAATTAAAAATTCTGGTTTAAGTTTTGTAACTACATTAAGAGTGTAATCTCAGTAACAACTTGAAGCAATGTAATGAAACTTTATACAACCTTTCCCAATTTCACAACTATATATACACAATCAATTAAGATAACTCTAGGCTAGCTATACTACTCGCCCCGGCGTCGGCTTCGGCGTCGGCGTTGGTGTCACACCTTGGTTAAGGTTTTTGTACCAATTCCCTCTTTTGTCAAAACCATTACTGATATTGCTTTGAAACTTACAACACTTATTCACCATCATTACCTCCATCAACAGACAAGAGTACATAACTCTGTCAAGGTTGTTGTAAGAATTGTGGCCCTTTTTTTACTTATAATTTTGGTTAAGTTTTTTGTACCAATTTACTTTTTGTCAAAATCACTACAGATATTGCTTTGAAACTTACAACACTATTTTACCATCATTACCTCCATCAACAGACAAGAGAACACAACTCTGTAAAGGTTTTTTATGAATTATTGCCCTTTTCTTACCATAACTTCTATCAACTGACAAGAGTACATAACTCTTGTATGAATTATAGCCCTTTTTTCGACTTAAAATTTGTTTAAATCTTTTGTACCAAATTACGTATTTTCAAAACCATTACAACACTTGTTCACCATCATTAACTCCATCAACAGACAAGAGAACATAACTCTGTCAAGATTTTTGTAAGAATTATGTCCCTTTTTCGACTTAGAATTTCGGCTAAGTTTTGTGTACCAATTTTCTTTGTTCAAACAATTACAGATATTGCTATGAAACTTACAACACTTTTTCACCATCATAACCTCCAGCAACAGACAAGAGTACATAACTCTGTCAATGATTTGTAAGAATTATGGCCATTTTTCGCCTTAGAATTCTAGTTAAGTTTTTCATACCACCCCACTTTTTTTCAAAACCATTAGTGATTTAGTTTATAATCTTACAATACTTATTTATCATCATTTCCTCCATCAACAGACAAGGGTACATAACTCTTGTCAAGTTTTGTTTAAGAATTATGACCCTTTTTCGATTTATAATTTTGGTTAAGTTATTCATACCAAATCAAATTTTTCAAAACACTTACAAACATCTTCTTACCATCATTACCTCCACCAACAGCCAAGAGTGCATAATTCAGTAAAGGTGTTTGTTAAAGTTACGACTCTTTTTCGACTGCATATATCACCCAAAAAAGTTTTGTTTTATTGGCAAGCACAAAAAAGTCGAGCATGCTGTCCTCCGACAGCTCTTGTTTACTTAGAAATTATGGTTAAAGGTTTGCATGCAATACATTAGTCCATATCGTAGTAACTACTTGATGCATTCCATTGATACGTTATACAACCCTTCCCAACTTTAAGAAATTGTTGTTAATGTTTTGCATGCAACTTCATTAAGAGTCCATTATCTCAGTAAATTTAATAAGCGGTGAAATAGTCGAGCACGCTGTCCTCCGATAGCTCTTTGTTTTTATCTTTGTCTATGTAAAAAATCCGTCCTTCCATACAAATTTAGGGGGGAATATTCAGAACAGTGTGTGAAATAAAACAATACCAAGTCCTAAATTTCTTGTGAACACGATAAAGTCAAGATTCATTTATTATCCTATGTTTACCAAATTTATTCAGTAGCTAGATATCCTGAGAGCTCGGTTCCTTTCAATACCCAGCCAGATCCGTTCAAGCATGATGGGATTAAGGCCCTTTAAAATTGGCAAAATTGCTATAATTGACTCCTTCAAGCCATGTTGATTGGTCGAAAACATGGCTGCCATGGGGGGGGGGGGGGGGGGGGCGAGGCTATTTGCCTTATATGACTTGAGTGAAAAGTTAAAAATCTTCTCCTCCGAAAATGTTTGGTCGATTCTCAAAGCCATGTTGAATGGTTGAAAACTATGGCCGCCAGGGGGCGGGGCTTATATGGTTAAAGTGAACAAAATTAATATCGGGTGAGCGATCCAGGGCGATCATGGCACTCTTATTTGCTCATATTCATGATTGTTGTGGTAAAAGTGAGCTATGGACGCATTCATCATCATTATAAAGAGATTGTATACAAAAGCCATAAATCTTGTATGTTGCTTGAATTATGGCCCTTTTTCAACTTCAAATATTGTTTATGAAATGCATCTTGGCCCACGAAGTGCTCAAGGTGACATATTGTGATCGCCTTTTGTCCGGCGTGCGTCGTTTTCCTCAGTAACCTGGGTCAACTGGGTCAATTGGGATGAAACTTCACAGAAAACATCCTCTCAATGACCTCACCAAAATTCCGTCAAATTTTAGGGATCCATGCAGAATTCTGGTTTGCATGGCAACGAAACAAAATAATTTTTAAAATTCTTCTTCTTCAAAACTGGTTGGCAGATTTTCAAATACTTTTGTAGAAATGTTCATTAGATGACCCACTATGAGATTTCTTTAAGCCATGTTGATTGGTAGAACAAACATCAGAAAAGGGGCAAAGTGACAACATTTAAAAATTCTATTCATATGAAATCTTACTTCAGTGGTCCTCTTCTCCAATTTGTTCAAGCCATATCAATTGGGTATAAAATAATAGAAACCAGGGGTCATCTCAAAAGTGGTGAAATTATCTTTTAGCTTAAACTGACAACTCTGAAAAATCCACTGGCCCAATTTTAACTTTATTTTACAGGAATGTTTCTTTGATGGTGATCGATTCAGGGTCATCTTGGCCGTCTTGTTTATTTTGGCTCCCTTTTAAGCTCACCTGTGCACGAAGTGCTCAAGGTTAGCTACTGTGAACACATTTTGTCTGGCGTCCGTCCGTCGTGCGTAGTTAACAATTGCCTTGTAAACACCCTACAGGCTACATTTTACATCCGATCTTCAATAAATTTTGGACAAGTTCTCCTCGAAAATGGGTCATCTTATGTCAAAAAAAGGTCATTAGGTCAAATTGAAGGGAAATATTGTTAACACTCTGGAGACCGCATTTTTAACTTCAGCATAATGAAACTATATCAGAATGAATGTCTTAATGATATCTAGGTCAAGCTCGAATATGGGTCATATTGGGTCTGAAACTAGGTCAATAGGCTAAATTAAAGGGAAATCTTGTTTTGCAGTCTCGAGGCTGCATTTTTGTATGCCCGTTTTGAGAAAAACGGATCGTATTATAGTTTTACCTGCGGCGTACGGGCGGGCGGCGTCCAGTATGTTGTCAGCTCAATAACTTTAGAAGCCTTTGTCCAATCATCACCAAATTTAGTCAGAATGTGTATTGGGATAATATCTCGAACAAGTTTGATAACTAGCCATATCGCTTTAGTCAATCAAGAGTTATAACTATATCATAACTATATCATATATATATAACGATAAATCGCCCTTTAATTATAGAAATTACCCCAAATTGGTCTTGTTAGCTCAATAACTTTAGAAGCCTTTGTTTAATCATCATCAAATTTAGTCAGAATGTGAATTGGCATAATATCTCGGACAAGTTCGATAACTAGCTATATTGCTTAAGTCAATCGAGAGTTATTGCCCTTTTATTAAAGACATTACCTAAAATTGGTGTTGGCAGCTCAATAACTTTAGAAGCCTTTGTCCAATCATCACTAAATTTAGTCAGAATTTGTATTTGCATAATATTTCGGACAAGTTCGATAACTAGCCATATCGCTTTAGTCAATTGAGAGTTATCACTCTTTAATTATAGAAATTACCTAAAATTGGTCTTGTCAGCTCAATAACTTTAAAAGCCTTTGTTCAATCATCACCAAATTTGGTCAGAATGTGTATTGGCATAATATCTCGGACAAGTTTGATAACTAGCTATATCGCTTTAGCCAATCAAGAGTTATTGCCCTTTTATTAAAGAAATTACCTAAAATTGGGATTGTCAGCTCAATAACTTTAAAAGCCTTTATCCAGTCTTCACCAAATTCGGTTTGAATGTGTATTGGCATCATATCTCGGACAAGTTCGATAACTAGCCATATTGTTTGATTATAGAAATTACCTAAAATTGGTATTGTCAGCTCAATTAATTTAGAAGCCTTTCTCCAATCATCACCAAATTTGGTCAGAATGTGTATTGGCATAATATCTTGGACAAGTTCGATAACTTACCACGTTATCTTAGTCACTACACACTTATGTCCCTCGAAATGGCCAAAACTGTACTAACAGTGTCTGTTCTCTAAATTTGCCTGATGTACAACCAATTATCACTATACTTAATTGGTCTCAAAAAAACAGGACGTGCGTATTTTGTGACATTTGGCGCTCTTGTTAACTTTAGCATGATGACACTTTATCAGAATGTTTGTCTCGATGAAATACGGCCAAGCATAAATATTGGTCAGGTCTGTTAAAAAACTAGGTCATTAGGTCAAATTGAAGAAAAATATTGTTAAAACACCGCAATTTTACTTTGTCAGAATGTTTGTCTTGATAATATCTAGTCCACGTCCGAGTATGGGTCGTATAGGGTAACAAACTAGTTCATTAGGCCAAATTGAAGGAAATTATTGTCTATGTACAAATATGGGTCATATTGGGTTACAAACTAGTTCATTAGGCCAAATCGAAGGAAAATATTGTCTATGTTCAAATATTGGTCATATCGGGTATAAAAAAAAAAGGTCACTAGGCCAAATGAAGGAAAATATTGTTAACACTGGAGGTTGCATTTAAATCTTTGTCAGAATAATTGGCTCGATGTGTTTTGCATTAGAAATCACATTGCATAATTCAGGTGAGCGATCTAGGGCAATGATGGCCGCCTTTCTTTTCAATTTGACAAAATTTTGTACAGTGGAGGTCATATTTGGAGGTAAAAAGACATAATGACTTTACTGTGTCATTTAATTATGTTCTTTGGGTGACGCTCTCAGGGGTCACACTGGCTCAAAATTTTCTTGAGCCACATTTTTTTGGATAATTTTTGGGACAGCCATCGACCCTTTTTAAATTGGGAGTTCAAATTTATAAATGACAAACTTGTAGGTATTGAAAAAAACAACAAGTAAATACATGAATCTATAAATGTTATATTTTATTACAGATCATCATGATGAAGATCATATCAACAACATAATTTGAAAAATTGTTAACCAATCAATAAACTATATTATATGTATTTATAACACAATAAAATAAAAGCACATTTGAAATTTTTTTGGAAAAAAATGTCTAAAACAATTTTTGACTATTTACAGCAGTGATAGATCAATACATAAACAATTATTATACATGTATGTTTCTTTTCCCTGCTGAATGCAAAGTGCATTTAATGATGCTACCATCGTGTTCGCCAAGTTGTTCTTGGCTGCAAAGTAAACATTTTGCAGTGACTGAAACCTCACTTTTGTTGACTGCATGTTTTCTTGCTGTAACCATACATATGTAGAAGGGCGTCTTCAGTGTTCCTGTGTTCTACAAATTTAAATATACAAATAATTATAATACTATTCTTAGGTAGGAAAAAAACATCACAATTTCCGACCTATTCCCTTTGCCACAATGTTTTATACATGCTGCTTGTTGTATTTAAACATATTTTAAAAATTATCGGCAAATCGTAGCACGGAAAAACTTTAAAAATTCGGCAAGTACATCTCAGCCACGCTTTTAACAATACTCATAAATAAATATGATTTGAAGATTTGAAGAACAAATGATGAATTATAGAAATATGTAATCACCTTTACACTTCGAATGTTTCCCGTCTCTAGATGTGCCATGATCGTTAAGCTTTTCCCATGGATTTCCATGGATTTCCATGGAAATCCATGGAAGATTTGATGGAAATCGATGGAAATGAACAGAAAATTTAGATTTTCCATGGAAATCTGCTAATCACATTTTTTTCCATCAAAATTTGCCATGAAATTCCATGGAAATGAAAAAACAGTGACAAATTTCCATGGAAACTTCAAATATTGCCATGGAAAGTTGGACTTAGTCAAATTTTGGAATGGAAAATTGCATGGAAAATGACTTAGACATATTTTGGCATGGAAAATTTGATAGAAAAATGTCTTAGAAATATATTGGGATGGAAAATAACTTAGTTCTTTTTTTTTTATTAATCTTAGATTTTTCTCATGCTATTTCTAGCACAACAGAAGAAAGACATTCATCATAACCCATACAGATCAAACCCTTTGCAAAATATTTGCAGAATATGTGCAGAATATATTCCTTTCAAACTACTATTTGCACTCTATTTGCAAATACTTTGCAAATATCAATATATCTGGCAAAGGCATTGCAAACGTTAACTTAGATAACTAAAGTAGCTGCAAATACTGTGCAAATACCAACTCTGTCTGTTTATATATATGGCAAATAGTATGCAAATAGTAACTTATTAATTATATAACTGAAGTATAGCTGCAAATACTTTGCAAATACTAACTTAGTCTATTAATATTCTTGCAAATGCATTGCAAATACTAACTTTGTCTGTTAATATTCTTGCAAAGGGTATGCAAAGGGTAACTTAGAATTTCAAACAGTGCAAGTAGTTTGCAAACACTAACTTATCCCCTGAATGATATTTTCCAAATACAAAGTTGTTGGATTTCAAAAAAAAAATGAGTAACAAAGGTTTGGCAAACAATAACTTTACTATTGAAAAATTGCAAGTACAATGCAAATAGTAACTTTTCTAAGTTAATTTAATACATTTTATGAATGAAATTATTACATCAGTATATTATTAATTAAGGAAAATATCCAAGTTTTATAAATTATTGACTGATTTAACCACTTTATATAACCAAAACATGTGTGCAGCTTATATAAAAGTGTGTATATAAATTCAGTATAATTTTACATAAACATGATGTTTTCAGTTGAAAATGCAAAAGCCAAAGATATGTTTGGCTAAAACATACATTCTATATATTGACCTCAACAATTGAGATATATATAATCTCAGCAATATAAAATTGACCAAAACATAATTATCAAAAAGTGGTAAACATTTTTGAGAAATTGCACGTTCGGTGCAATTTCTTCTTCGTCACTATGTTTTCAAAAGGCCATCTGCTGCAGAGGCGTCAGAAAGCGTCTATATGAGCGAAAGGGATTGTCCCTGAAGTGTTCAGGCCCAGAATATAATTTATAAAGAAAATTGAATTCTGGTTTTATTGATGCATGAATCATAACAATCTTTTCAGGAATAAATTGACAATCGTAGTTCGAAGTTTGATTTACAGGTATTTTTCGATCCACCTGTAGAGTCGCATTTTAACATGTGGGTCAGTTTAAAAATAAATGCGATCACATGATTGAATTGCATATTAATGAGATCACATGATCCAATCAGGTCAAATAATCAACTTCCTGTTGATTTTTCAATCATTTTCCAGTCGCGATTATTTATGAAAATATCGGCACGTAAAGTCTTATAAGAGCATGGTGTTCCGCATCTGGTAAGTATTACGATTCAATACATTTGAAAACTTTAAATCAATAACTTTAATTTGATGTAATAATAAACAAAATCCGTCCACAAACAACGATAGCATGCAAATTTAAAGTTCAAAGGTCACGCTTTTCGAGCATGACTCGGAGGTCAATATACGACGCCATTTTGTCAATATTACCTCGCTGGAAAACACACTACATACCCCGAAATCAGCGCTAATACACAGTCTTGATTAATATTTTGATGAATAATCAGATAATTAATATGATTTTATGAAATAAACCCATTAATATTTATTATTCAAACATTATTCTTAAATTCGTTAAACCCTAAACAAAGGGTCACGATTACGTAAATTTTCAAAATAAGAAAACAATAACATTGGTGAAAATATTCGCTTATGTGCGAGTTTCTAAACAGTTTTAGAAATGAAACACATATATACTCTTGTCATTGCATTGCACACTTATTTAGATGCTAGTTATTATTTAAAACGAAGCCAAACTTGCCAACTGGAATTGATTTCGGACAGTCACATTTTCGGATACGGCAAATGTAGCAATGTTGTTGTCATTATACATTTTCGTGATACATTATAAATATTATGTGTATTTTCAATGATTTGACATTATATTAATTAATAAGATGAACCCTTTCACACATGCAAAGATATCTACCACAGAACTGATTTTTTGAAAACAATGTGGAAAAGGAGGCTTTTTTCAAAACTTATTCAATAATTCTATTTTCTCTTATATTAGAGATTTTTTAATCATTTGACATGATATACAATTATAACCTTACCCACCCGTAGACACATTTGCAACCGACATTGTGGAAAAAGAGGATCTTTCTTCAAACTTAATAACTTATTGCAACATCTGCAGCAGATTTTATTTAAAACATTGTGACAAAGGGGGATTTTTTTCTGCAAACCATATTCAATTATAACACTCCTCAATCAAGAGATTTTCCTTAATTTGACCAAAATGTTTTCAAAGTCACTTCATGATGCAGATCTGTCACATGTTGCAATGGGTTTATTCTTAATTGGCTATAATTGCTATAGATAAAGTATAACCTGTACTGAATTCTTGGAATGAAAATCAAAGACACACATTTACTTTTTCATTTATTTTCATAATTTTATGAATCATGTACATATTTCAGACTTATGACATGATGAATGGTTTATAATGGTATCCAGCCAACACAAGACATGATCATCCCTGAATCACCCCTGTCCATCCTGTAAAGATGTTCAATCCCAAAAGAATGCATCAAGAATGACATGAAGATGAAAGATGATGGTGTTATAATTTCAAACATTGAAGCATTGAATGATGATGCCATAAGGTCAAATTTGAAAGATGACAGAGGAATTTTTTCTAATGATCTTATGCTGTGTGTTATTGATTTATTTGGAGCAGATCATGTGGTGACAATTTCTCCTTTTGACACAATATTTTCCACTTTTAGTCATAGGTTATCCAGTACATTGAAGAGATAATCTATGTTTTGATAAAATGTGCTCAAAAATTCCTATTCTAACTTATATTCTAACTTATGTAATACATGTATATGTCTTAACCCTTTCTGTCATATAGATGCTTTCTGAAGCCTCTGCAGCAGACAGCTTTTTGAAAACCTAGTGACAAAAGAAGAAATTGCACAAAATGTTACTCACTTTTATAGGCATTCAATTATAGAGAACTTCTATTTTTTGACAACATATGTTCAAAGTTGTCTGCTGCAGAATTGTTGTATGAGGGAAAGGGTTAAATCATATAAAATATAGAGGTTATTTATTTCATATTTTATTTATATTTTAAATGATGTTTAATTAAAATAAAGCTTAAAATGGTAAACATATATCTGGATTTATACCTTAATTCTTAAGTTTTTAGAATGTAATCTATTTGCAGACTGTTTGCAATCTAGTTGCAGACCGTTTGCAATCTAACTTCACAAGAATGATTGATACCAAGCCTAGTTGTGCATATTGTCAGCGTGTTGCACTGGAATTATTTTTAAATGAGTTATGGCCCCTTCAATTTCTCATACATAGTTGGTCTGTATACATTTCTTGTGAACACTATTTCTCAGCAACCCTTGGTCAGAATTCAATATAACTTCCCAAGAATGATTGATACCAAGCCTAGTTGTGCATATTGTCGGCGTGTTGCACTGGAATTATTTTTAAATGAGTTATGGCCCCTTCAATTTCTCATACATAGTTGGTCTATAGACATTTCTTGTGAACACTATTTCTCAGCAACCCTTGGTCAGAATTCAATATAACTTCACAAGAATGATTGATACCAAGCCTAGTTGTGCATATTGTCGACGTTTGCACTGGAATTATTTTTAAATGAGTTATGGCCCCTTGAATTTCTCATACATATGTATATTGTCAGGCACCAGCTGGGGGTATTCATCACCTTCAGTGATATTTCTAGTTTCTACAAATTCCGCAAAAAAATGTGTTTACAAAACTATGTCTTTGTGATTTTGATTTTTAAATTTTGTTATTTTTTATCCTTATATAATTGATTGGTAATGTACTTAACACCTAATTCACATGTTCATTTTTTAATTGCTTTCCGTACAAAATGTCCTCTTTTGTTCTTTTTATTATTCAGCATTATTTCATGAATCGTTTTAAAATTTTAGAAAATTATATTGCAAACTTTGTTATAGATATTGTTTAACTGACACAGTTCTTGTCATAATTTGCTGTTTTATTATGTACACATTATTTCATCAAAGTTGTAATTATAATTTTTGAAACCGAAATTAAATGTGTCAATTTTTTCCCAGCACTTTCTGACATCAGGATTTTTCGTGGAAGTTTACATTTTACCATGGAAATATAATTTTTCCATGGCTTTCCATGTGTAAGCGCCGTCCCAATACTCCATGGAAAACCATGGAAAAGTTCTTTTTCCATGGAAAAATGTTAACCTACACGGAAAATGTAGATTTTTTCCATGGAAAGCCGTGGTTTATCATGGAAAACCATGGCTTTCCATGGAAAACTTAATTTCCATGGAAACAAGTTTTCCGTGATTTTTTTTTTTTATTTTCCATCAATTTAATGATTTAAACTGGCATGGAAAGCCGTCCCAATACTCCATGGCATATTTTACCATGGAATACCATGGAATACCATGGCTTTCCATGGAATATCTAGAGACGGGTTAGTCACGGCGTCCTTTTTCATGATCCTACAGCCATACATACATGTACGAAGCTTTGATTTTTTGCCTTGATATAAATATCACAGAACATTGATTTATTTTCAGAATCATAACGTAGCCATGAATTTTCTGCTTTCCATTTATGCTGAAAGACTCTAGTTGGTGATTTACTGATTTTTTTTTTTTTTTTATCAAAGTAACATGAGAATCATCCTCGAGCGGACGCTTAGACGAAGCCATTTTTGCGAGTGTTTAATAACCACATATACTTTGACTTTTTATAGGTAAAAGAAATTGTTTTTAACGATTAAATAATTGTGTAAAAACAAAAGAAAATATATGCGAAAAACTTACCAATTTAATAATCCAACATTAAAGAACAGCGCGAAACAAATCAACACAAATTTTAATTATTAAAGACATTTCACCGCGCGCGAAACTAATCAACACTAATTATAATTATTTAAGCGTTCCACCGTGCTACAATCAACTCGCGATTAAATAATTAAATATCATTCATCTTGCCTCTGAACTATTTTAACCGATTGCATAAATCGCTAATCTATTCTCCTTAGGCTACAATTTACACGCGACAAACAGTTTGAGGGCTTCATGCAAGACGGTTGTAACTACAACGTGTTCCAGATGAAATTACAACCGTTTGCATACAACCATCGAGTTGAAGTCTACCCGTGGTAGATTGTGTACACAGTCAGTGACTATTGATTTTTTAAACCGACACGCGATGAATGTAGGATTTTTATAGCTATATAGGTAAAAGATATTTCTCGTTGGGAATTTTTGGAAATTTGATCGGGAAAAAGGGCTAAAACGGGACTTGAGCCAATGCCGTATTGTCTGAGCCACTTTGAGCCAATGGCTCAAATGGCGAACGACAGCGTGAGCCCTGGCTCTATAAGACTCCTTTAAGCCATGTTGATTGATAAAATAAATGTCCACCAGGGGGCTGGTCTGTTTTGTCTAATATGACTATAGTGAACATTTTAAAAATCTTCTCCGAAAGTATCAGGAAGATTTTCAAATAGTTAAGTAGAAATGTGAATACATTTGCTACTGATCTCAAGCAATGTGGTTTCTAGATAAATATTTTTACTTTTGATTATTTCTTTACATGTAGGTCAGAAATGCCAGAAATGATATCATGCATAATGCAACGATGGAGACATCAACCACAGATCTGAACAGCCATTTCAACATACTGAACGATGTTTTAAATGATTCAAAACATCTACAAGGTCTAACTAAAGTGAAGGATGCTAAAGACAAGTTACATCAGGTAAAATCAAATATACACTACAAATAAAATCAACGGTTGGTAGCATAACAATATTCATGAGAATGGAAGAACAAGAACAAACATACATTTTCCAGACTGGTTTACAATGTTGATTGTAATGGTTGGCTAACTTGATGTACTGTGTTGCAAGAGTAAGATCACTAAAGAGGAACAATGATAAGAATTATTTTACTAGGAACATTAAAATGTTCTACTTAATTATTTGAAAATCCGACACTTTCCGAGGAGAAGATTTTTTAAGTTTTCACTATAGCAATATAATGCAAAATAGCCCCGCCCTGTGGCAGCCATGTTTTTTGACCGATCAACATTGTTGGAAGGAATCTGAAAATCGGGCCCACACTTTCGGAGTAAAAGATTTGTTTAAGGTTTTCACAACTTTTGTTGATGGAAACCAGAATTTTTCATGGATCCCCCAAAAAATAAGGAATTTAGTAGAAGATATTCAGAGGATGCTACCTATGGAGTTTCATCTTTTGACTTTTTCATCAGGGAGGAGAAATCATTTGAAGCAAAAAGTTTACGCGTACATCACGAACAATTCGCCATGACTATAACTTAAAGCTCGACTGGCTTTCAGCCAGTGGAGCTAAAAAACATTGAAATGGAGCTCAAATCAAAGCAATAAATGCATAAGATTTGCTTCATGTAAAGAAGTTTATCGAAAGAACTTATCACAAATAATATGGTAAAGATTTGCGGCGCTTCATTGGGGTTTTACACAGGTTTCAACATTATCATGGTAACAGAACACTTATGCAGGAACCCTGGGTAAACAAACCAGCACCAGGCTAGGTAATGTGACTTGCCCAAGGACACTCCAACATGAGCGCCACGTTCGGGATTGAGATGTCCTGTTCCAAACCCTTTGATTACCACACGGATCAGAGTAATGTCTGTTCTATTTTTTTGGTAACAGTGATCTTGACACAGGATAAAAAAAAGCTTTCTCAACAATATTTAAACAAGCCTGGTATTGAACATAAACATGTAATTCTATTTTTAGTAAATTAACTAGCAATCTGGTTCTTTTTTCATCTTTCAGTATAAGTTAGTAATCTTGACAACATTGTCAATAAATTTTCAATAAGAGTATAACATCTGGATCTGAATGAAGGCTACATTACATTTTGTACTGATGCTTTAATTTGTGTTTGTGTCGAGCAGGGATGGCTCTGTCGGTAATAATGAGGGCTATCAATCAAAGAGTTGTAGGTTCAAAATCCCGGTTCAGCCATTCATTCTTTTAGATGATTGATACAAGTCGGTGTGACTATCGGCTTTTTATCTTTCACCAATGGGCTAAATAGACTATATGGAAATGTAGCCAGTACTATGTGAAGAATGTGCTTTGGTGTATTGATGTGAAAAAGCAAGGACAAAAATGTTAGGAGAACTAGTTGTCATGATATAACTGAAATACTTTTGAAAAAGGCATTATAATCAAATGTATCAATTGATCAATCTCATGTTTGTTATGTTGTGCAGCCTTGAGCATATTTTCTGTTATAGGATAACAGTTTCCTGTGACTATTGGCAACCAAAGTACTAGGGTGACCCTCTAATAGCTTCCCTCAAGCCATGTTGATTGTCAAAAACCATTGCCGCCAAAGGGTTGGGCTATTTTGCCTTATAAAGATAAAATAGTGAAAGTTTAAAAACCTTCTACTCTAAAAGTGTTAAGCTGATTCTCAAATAATTGTGTAGAAGTGTTCCTTGGGTGAACGAACCTCTATCAGATTCCTTCAAGCCATGTTGATTGGTCGAAAACCATGGCCGTCAGGGGGCGTGCCTTTTTTACCTTATATGGCTATAGTGAAAACTTAAAAAATCTTCTCCTCCGCAAGTGTTGGGCCGATTTTCAAATTACTTTGTAGAAATGTTCCTTGGGTGACTCTCTATCAAATTATTTCCAGCACTGTTGATTGGTCGAAAAACATGGCTGCCAGAGGGCGGGGATATATTGCCTTATATCGCTATAGTGAAAACTAAAAAATAAATCTTCTCCTCGGAAAGTGTCAGGCCGATTTTCAAATAATTATGTAGACAATTTTAATGTTCCTAGAGTGACCCTCTATTAGATTCCCTCAACCATGTTGATTAGTCAAAAACTATGGCCGCATAAGTGCGGGGCTATTTTGCCTTATAAAGATAAATTAGTGAAAATTTAAAAATCTTCTACTCCAAAAGTGTCAATCCGATTTTTAAATAATTTTGTAGAAATGTTGCTAGGGTGTACCTTAATCAAATTCCTGCAAGCTATGTTGATTGGTGAAAAGACATGGCTGCTTGTGGGCAGGGCTTTTTTGCGTTATATTGCTTAAAAACTTAAAATAATTCTCCATCGAAAGTATTTGGTCGATTTTCAAATAATTTTGTAGTTCTAAGTGTTCCTTGGGTGACTCTCTATCAGATGATGATTGGATTTAAAATATAGTTGCCAGGGGCGGGGCTGTTGCCTTATACATGTATTGGCTTTAGTGAAAGCTTTAAAAATCTTCTCCTCCTAAACTATTTGGTCTCTTTTAAAATAATTTTGCAGAAATGTTGATTGGTCAAAAACATAGCCACCAGCGGGATGGGCTGTTTGGAGATTTAAATTGTTTAAGTGGAGCGGTACTGGCCCTCTTGAGCATCTTGTTCTGTTATACCACAGCGACCAATTCACCGTATCATGTGTGTTCTGGCTTTGTCGCACATGTACCACACGCAACATTCGTCTCTGGCCAAACCATGAAAATTGATTTAAGTCATTTTACCATCAGTGTGGATCAAGCCCTACCTACACAACCGCCCAATCTGAACCTGTTTTGCACTGTTCTACAATTAGTTGTAGATCGTTTCAAAACAAATAAATATCACTTCACAGAAATGTTCCTTTGATGATCCTCTGTCAAAATGATTCAAATATTTAATGCCTTATTACAAATGTTCTTTACTAATAACCTATTTTGTTTACATATTCATTTCCGCCATTGATCAATCTTCCCCGATATTACCAGGTGGTCGATTGGCCCTCTAGTTTACATGTGTAATAATTATGTTAATGTTGGTTTTCCTGCACCTCTGCTCCTTTCTTCATTCAAGCGACATGTAACGTGTGGCTGCATCATTGAACATCACATATAGCTTTGTATATTCACTGTTACTCAAATTGTGTAGTATTCCAAATTCTCAATGTTTATTGTTTGACACTTAAATTCAACAAGTTTTGGAAATAATGAGGGCTGCTTTCTTACTTACTGATTACACAGATTACCAAATTGTTACGGATCAATGTTTAACCTCCTAAACTATGTTTCAGCTCCAAAGTAATCTAATAACAATAACAATAGAGGATGAACAGATGATACGTGAAGAATCATTAAAAGCATTAAAGGCATTAGAAAGAAAGACAGAGGAATGTAAATATGAAATTGACAGAAAGAAAGACGGAAGTATCCAAGTAATTGACGACAAGAAAAAAGAAAGTATTCAAGAGATTGACACTAAGACAGACAACTGTGTTCAAGTAATTGACAAAAAGAAAGACGAAACTATCCAAGAAATTGCTCAAGCAATTGACAAAAAGAAAGAAAGTATCCAAGATAAAGAATACGAAAGAAAAATTAATGGTAAGCTATTATCTTATTTTACATTTAACTGACTCTCTAGACTTTGTGACATCCTAATCAGCGCGCATCCTTAAAGCTTTTGGAGAATAATCATGACCTACAATCGTCAAAATAAGTATATAATTTGATTGTATGTAATTGCCTCTTAAGATCCGTTTTGGTGTGATATACCTCATTGTATATATATAATCTTTATTAAAGTCTCATCTTTGTACATGTTACATAATATAAAACAATATTCACAGTTAACAAACAAATGTACAAAGCCATTCTTTAAAAAACAGAATTATAAGAGACTAAGAGATCATCACAAAACCTTGACAGTTAAAAAAGTGTTAAAGGAGATACGACGCATTTCCCATCGGGGAATCATGCATAAATACATCAAATTGAGTTAACTTAACATAAGAAACAAAAGTTAATACTTATAAAACAAATATAACATTCGTCGTAAAGTACAACTTCAAATAAACAGATGCGTTATGTATAACATATAAACCCAAAATGAAATAAAACAAGTACAACCGAATAAAATACAACTCAAAATATTAAAATACGGGCGTATAAACAGATAAAGGACTATTTACACAAATAAAATAATCTCGTTTTTAAAATATTATTACAGGTTTTGGCACTAAATCTTGCTATCTTCCTATTTGACAGAACAAATGATAACTTTTCTATATCAGACATACTGGCAAATGAAGGGTTGACCGAAAGGGCCTTTTCGACCAATTCTTTACGTATTTGCTCATATAGCTTACAATAAAATAAAACATGTATTTCTGACTCAACAGTGTCGCAGAATGGGCAGAGACGATCGTATTCAGCCAGACCTTCGTACCTACCAGTTTCTATTCTAATAGGTGCGACACCGCATCTAAATTTACTCAAGGCTGACCTATGTGTGGGGGGCAATATTAATTTACAATAATGTTCTGTGAAATAACCATTTTTCATTTTACAATAGTTTCTAAGCTTATTTCTGCCCTTGCCACCTTTACTTTCATATGTATTTATTCTCTCTATCCAATCATTAATAAAAGCCAACATTAACTGCTCCTGTATAGCACTGACGAAAGTGCGTTTATGCAAGGGATAATTCAAGTCTAGCCGCACATCTATACCAAGTTACCAAGTTTAGAAATCTGTTCTTTGACATAAAAGAACCAAGTTTTAAAAGACTTATTAGCTCTACCATCTGCCCAGAGTGCTACTCGCTTGTTTATACGCTGCCGAGATAAGTTACATAGGTTACACCAATAGCTCACAACAGATTTCCAATGGCGGACATTGGGTGGAACCCATGCCATTTCACCGAGAACAGCATCATTTGGCGTATACTTTCCAACACCTAGAAAGAAACGCATGGCCCTGTTTTGAACGGCGGATATACAAGAGTATACTTTAAAGCCCCATATAGGCGCACCGTAGTTGATCACCGGCCATACCATAGAGTCGTATAACTTTGTAAAAGCGTCGTAAGGAACTCCCCCGACACTTTTACATTTTGAAATAATAAGACCAAGCGCGCGACCAGCACTCTGAGCAACTACTTTTGCTGTGACATTGTAGTCCAAGTATTCGTTCAGAACTAGGCATAAATAAGCATATTTATCAACAACACTTAAATTGTCATTTCCACACCGGAAATTGTAAGCAGTACGCTGTACACTCTTCGGTCGGAAATGCACAACATTACTCTTAGAGCAGTTAATAGTCATATCATTACGGTTACACCAAACACACAATGCATCAAGTAGAGACTGCAGGTCGTCCTCGTTAGGGGCTAGAAGAACAATGTCATCAGCATACAACAAAATACAGACTTTTTCATTTTCAACAGAAATACCAATATCTAAGCTTTTAATGAATTTAACAAGGTCATCGATAAACAGGTTGAACAACAGAGGTGAAATACCACAGCCTTGTATGTCTTGCCTGAATAATAAGCACATTATCCTTTTATAAATGTAATATTGAAAGTCAAGTATACACATTATGTTAAATTGATGTATTATGCTCTAACAAGTAGAGCATCTATATAGGTATGAGCATCATGGGTAATTAAAGTATGCTTGTCATTCAAGTGTTCTTTTTGCTTGAAGGTCGGTGTAACACTTTGATTTTTCAAAGGAAATACTTTTCTGAATTGTTACCGCCTAATCGATAGAGTATGAGGGTTGTTACAAAAGGGTGAGGAATCTGTTGTGGTCGAGTGGTTAGCGTCGGGGATTTCGAAACCAGGTGTCACGGGTTCGATCCCCAGTCGCGGCACCTCGGTCATGATGAAGTGCCCTTGGGCAAGGCACGTTTTCTAGCCTTAAGTACTGGTTTGTTTACCCAGGGATCATGAATAAGTGAACTGTCGCCGTGATATAACTGAAATAATGTTGAAATCGGCGTAAAACCCCAATAAATAAATAAATACAAAAGGGTGACGGTCAAAATGTCAAACTACCAAAATGTCGAATTGATAAAACGGAACAAACCAGAGTCAAAATGTCAAATTGGTGATTATTGGAATGCTTTGAAAATTTAGCAGAAGGAGATTTATAGACCTGCCAGTGTGACCAAATATCGGGTGTTATCTTTGTCTTTATTAAGTATATTAATATAAGGTGAATAATTATCAAAACATCTCTTTTACACTCTATATGCTTGTGCGAGTTTTACAAAATAAAAAAACAGACCAAAGCCGGTATATTATTTCAATGTCTGTTTATTTTCAGTTTATCAAAATACATACTGTATCTAATCTAAACTATTGCTTAATCGCTTCAATCGAACAAGCAGAGAAAATACCGTAAAAAAATAGTGAACCATGCCACTGTAAATGGTTACCTGCCTCATACATTTTACAATTTCTATAATTTCTCAGACCGGGAACTAAGAAAAGGACGCACTAAATGAGCCAATGAAATTCTCGCCTTGAGTCATCTTGTGTTCGTATTACGGCGCTGCGCTGTATAAATAGTACAACTTCTCCTCCTTAACCACTTAGCCAATTGGGATGAACTTCATATAGGAAGCATCCTCTCAATGGCCTCTCCTAAATTCTTTCAATTTTTGGGGATTCATGCAAAATTCTGGTTTCCATGGTAACCGAAAGAAAACATTTTAAAATTCTTCACCTCCTAAACTGGTTGGCCGATTTTCAAAAATGTTTGTTGAAATGTTCCTTGGATGACCCTCTATCAGATTCCTTCAATCCATGCTCATTGGTCGAAAAAAATGGCCGTCTAGGGGCGGGGCTATTTTGCCATATATGGCTATAGTGAAAACTTAAAACATCTTCTCCTCCTCCAATTTTCAAATAATTTTGTAGAAATGTTCCTTAGGTGTTCTTTAAGCCATGTTGATTGCTCGAAGAATATGGCTATAGTGAAAACTTAAAGCAAATTCTCCTCCGAAAGTGTCTGGCCGATTTTCATATTATTTTGTAGAAATGTTCCTTGTGTGACCCTCTATCAAATTACTTCAAGTCATGTTAATTGGTTGAAAAACATGGCCAACAGGGTTCAGGGCTGTTTTGCCTTATATGGCTATAGTGAAAACTTTATAAATATTTTCCTCCCAAACTATTTGGCCGATTTTCAAATAATTTTGCAGAAATTTTCCTTGGGTGATATTCTACGAAATTCCTTCAAGCCATTGTGATTGTTAAAAAAGCATGGCCACCAGGGGACGGGGCTGTTTGAATGTTTGCCTAATGGCTGTGTGAAGGTTTTTTGGTAGAATTATGGTCCGTTTTCAATACATTGAATCTGGGTAAAATTTACTTTACCATTTAGGATATTGCTGTGAAACTTGGAATACTTGTTTACCATCATGACTCCAACTGTAGACAAGAGAAGGTAACTCTGTCAAGGATTTTTGTTTTGTCTATTACTGCAAAAAGTTTTATTTTATTATAAAGCATTAAAAAGTCGAGCGCGCTGTCTCATGACAGCTCTTGTTTCGTGTTGTTGTCTGGTTTGTTGCAGCTTTGAAAATAAAGCATCATACCAATTATGTATATTACAAGTTGTTCTTTATCGTCAACATAAATTTTCGAACTACAAGGAAGATAATCTGATCGTATAACAAATTGTTATTAAATGTGGCCAAAATGGTACGCAAATGTCTTGAAACGTAAATGTAGAAAATGTAACGTCCCGTGACCTATATAAGTTGGAAAAATATTCTTTTTTGTCTTACTAGTTACTAATACAGTTCATTATGTTTTTAAAAAATAATGCTTTAAAATTATAACAGTTAACAGACCTTCGAGTAAGTCTTCATGTATATATTTTTAGCTCAACTTTTCGAAGAAAAGGCTAGCTTAACTACTCGCCTCTGCGTCGGCGTTGGTGTCACACCTTGGTTAAACTGTTTGTACTAATTCACTTTTTTGTCAGAACGATTACAGATATTGCTTTCAAACTTACAAAACTTATTAACCATCATTACCTCCATCAACTGATAAGAGTACATAACTCTGTTAAGGTTTTTGTAAGAATAATGGTCCTATTTCGACTTTATAGAATTTTGGTTAAGTTCTTTGTACCAATTCACTTTTTTTCAATACTTTTACAAATATTCCTTTGATACTTAAAACACTTAATTACCTTCATTACTTCCATCAACAGACAAGATTACATAACTCTGTCAATGTTCTTGTAAGAATAATAGCCTATTTTTGACTTAGAATTTGGGTATTTTTTTTTGTACCAATTCACTTTTTTGTCAAAACCATTACAGATACTGCTTTGAAACTTACAACACTGTTTCACCATCATTAGCTACAGCAACAGACAAGAGTGCATAGCTCTGTCTATGTTTTTGTAAGAATTATGGCCCTTTTTCGACTTAAAATTTTGGTTAAGTTTTTCGTACCACCCCACCTTTTTTAAAAACCATTAGAAATATAGCTTATACACTTTAAATAATTATTAATCATCATTACCTCCATCAACAGACAAGAGTACATACCTCTGTCAAGTTTATTTTAAGAATTATGACCCTTTTTATACACCCGTTTTGAAAAAAACAGATCGTATTATAGATTTACCTGCGGCGTACAGGCGAGCGGGCGGTCGGCGTCCAGTATGTTGTCAGCTCAATAACTTTGGAAGCCTGTGTCCAATCATCGCCCTTTAATTATAGAAATTACCCAAAATTGGTCATGTCAGCTAAATAACTTGAGAAGCCTTTGTCCAATCATCACCAAATTTATCAGAATGTGTATTGGCATAATATCTTGGGACAAGTTCGATAACTAGCCATATCGCTTTGGTCAATTGAGAGTTATCGCTCTTTAATTATAGAAATTACCTAAAATTGGTCTTGTCAGCTCAATAACTTTAGAAGCCTTTATTTAATCATCACCATATTTGGTCAGAATGTGTACTGGCATATTATCTCGGACAAGTTTGATAACTATCTTTATCGCTTTAATCAATCGAGAATTATCGCTCTTTAATTATAGAAATTACCTAAGATTGGTCTTGTCAGCTCAATAACTTTAGGAGCCTTTGTCCAATCATCACCAAATTTAATCAGATTGTGTATTGACGTAATATCTCAGACAAGTTTGATAACTAGCCATATTGCTCTAGACGATAGAGAGTTATTGCCCTTTAATTATACAAATTATCTAAAATTGGTCTTGTCAGCTAAATAACTTGTGAAGCCTTTATCAGATCATCACCAAATTTAGACAATTTGTTGATGGGCAGAATATCTTGGTCAGGTTAGATAACTTACAACGTTATCTTAGTCACTACACAATTATGTCCCTCGAAATGGCCAAAACTGTACTCACAGTGTCCGCTCTCTAAGTTTGGCTGATGTACAACCAATTATCACTACTTGGTCTCAAAAAAACAGGACAGGCGAATTTTGTGACATTTGGCGCTCTTGTTTTATTTAGAATTACGGTTAAATTATTCATACCAAATCATTTTTTTTTAAAACAATTACAGATAAAACTTGAACACTTACAAACATCTTGTTACCATTATTACCTCCAACAACAGCGAAGAGTGCTTAATTTAGTAAAGGTTTATGTAAGAATTATGACCCTTTTTTCGACTAAAGTACTTTGCTTATAAATAACATGGTTATGTTTTCTGTACCACCTAAAAATGTTTTGTTTTATTGGCAAGCACAAAAAAGTTGAGCATGCTGTCCTCCTACAGCTCTTGATAGCTCTACTGGCCAAAGGCCAGAAGGGCTTATGTCGTGGCGATTCGTCCGTCGTGCTCCGTCCGTCCGTAAACAATTTCTTGTTAACACGATAGTCTTCACTTTTGATTGTATCTCAATCAAACTTATACAGTAGTTAGATATCCATGAGAGTTTGGTTCATTTCTAAAAAACGGCCAGATCTACCCATGCATGGTTGGATTATGGCCCTTGAAATTGTCAAAATTGCTATAATACAGCTTGTGAACACAATAAAGCTTCCATTAACTATCATTCTGATATTCACCAAACTTAGATGGTATTTGAATATTGATGACATATTGGTTCCTTTTGAAACGAGCCAGATCAATGCCAGTAGAGCATAGGCCCTCATGGGCCTCTTGTATTTGATATATTTCAACAAAAAAACATACTCCAAAACGGACGATTCAAATGCAAAATAACAATGCGGTAGAATCTATTGAGGAATTCCAAGGCCTGATTAATATATATGATATAGACCCAGAACTCATTAGTGTTAGCTCACCTAAGCACAAAGTGCTCGAGGTGAGCTATTGTGATCAAATTTTGTCTGTTGTGCATCATCAATAATTGCCTTGTTAACACTCTACAGGCTACATTTTGCATCCTATATTAATGAAAGTTTATTAGAACATTTATCTCAATCAAATCTTTGACAAGTTCGAAATGATCAGGTCAACAACTAGGTCACTAGGTCAAATTGAAGGAAAATCTCGTTAACACTAGAGGAATTTTGTTAGAATGTTTGTCTTAATGATAGTTAGGTCAAGTTCGAATATGGGTCATATTGGGTAAAAAAATAGATCACTATGCCAAACTTATGAACAATCTTTTCAACACTCTGGAGACTGCCTTTTAATAATGAGGCTATTGCACTTGTGACAGCGTCTGCGTTGGTTAAAGTGTTTAGCTCACCTGTGCACGAAGTGCTCAAGATGAGCTATTGTGATCACATTTTGTTCGGTGTCCTTTCGTCGTCCAACGTCACCGATTGCCTTTTTAACACTCTACAGGCTATATTTTGCATCCCATCTTCATGAAAGTTTTATCAGAACATTCATCTCCATCAAATCATGGACAAGTTCCAAACTAGGCCATATGAGATCAAAAACTTGGTCACTTTGTCAAATTAAAGGAAAATCTTGTTAACACTCTTGAGGCCGTTTTTTTAACTCGAGCATGTTGAAACTCCATCGGAATATTTGTCTTTTTGATATCTAGGTCAAGTTTGAATATGGGTCATGTCGAGTCAAAAACTAGGTCACTAGGTCAAATTGAAGAAAATCTCGTTAACACTATAGCCCGCAAATTTTTCCTTCAGCAGTTTGAAATTTTGTCAGTATATTTGTGTTAATGATATCTAAATCAAGTTCGAATATGGGTAATATTGGGTCAGAAACTAGGTCATTAGGCTAAATTGAAGGGAAATCTTGTTAACAATCTGGAGGCTGCATTTTTAGATCACCTGAGCCGAAGGCCATAGCTTTTTAGCTTATGTCATGGCGAATTGTCCGTCGTGCGTGCGTTTGTGCGTGCGTTAACTTTTTCCTTTAAACGACTTCTTCTCCCTAACCACTTAGCCAATTTGGTTGAAACTTCATAAGAAGCATCCTCTCAATGTCCTCTCTTAAATTCCTTCATTTTTTTTTATCCATACATGATTCTGGTTTCCATGGCAACCAAAAGAAAAAAATAGTGAAAACTTAAAAAATCTTCTTCTCCAAAAGTGTCAGGCCGATTTTCAAATAATTTTGTAGAAATGTTCCTTGGGTGACCCTCTATCAGATTCCTTCAAGCCATATTGATTGGTAAAAATACATGGACGCCAGAGGGCGGGGCTCTTTTGCCTATATGGCTATAGTGAAAACTTAAAAAAAAATCTTCTCCGAAAGTGTTCAGCCGATTTTCAAATAATTTTGTAGAAATGTTCATTGGGTGACTCTCTATCAGATTCCTTCAAGCCATGTTGATTGGTAAAAATACATGGACGCCAGAGGGCGGGGCTCTTTTGCCTATATGGCTATAGTGAAAACTTAAAAAATCTTCTCCTCCGAAAGTATCCAGCCGATTTTCAAATAATTTTATAGAAATGTTCCTTGGGTGACCCTTTATTAGATTCCTTCAATAAATGTTGATTGGTTGATAAACATGGCCGCTAGGGGGCGGGGCTATTTTGCCTTATATAGCTATAGTGAAAACTTAAACAATCTTCTTCTCCGAAAGTGTCTGGCTGATATTAAAATAATTTTGTAGAAATGTTCCTAGGCTGACCATCTATCAGATTCCTTCAAGCAATGTTGATTGGTTGAAAAATATGGCTACCAGGGGGTGGGGCTATTTTGCCTTATATGGCTTTAGAGAAAATTTAAAATATCCTCTCCTCCGAAAGTGTCGGGCCAATTTTCAAATAATTTTGAAGAAACATTCCTTGGGTGACACTCTACACGATTCCTTTAAGCCATGGGCGGGGCTATTTTGCCTTATATAGCTATAGTGAAAACTTAAACAATCTTCTTCTCCGAAAGTGTCTGGCTGATATTAAAATAATTTTGTAGAAATGTTCCTAGGCTGACCATCTATCAGATTCCTTCAAGCAATGTTGATTGGTTGAAAAATATGGCTACCAGGGGGTGGGGCTATTTTGCCTTATATGGCTTTAGAGAAAATTTAAAATATCCTCTCCTCCGAAAGTGTCGGGCCAATTTTCAAATAATTTTGAAGAAACATTCCTTGGGTGACACTCTACACGATTCCTTTAAGCCATGGTGGTTGGTAAAAAACATGGCCAACAGGGGGCAGGGCTGTTTGGAGATTTGATTTTTGCCTTATGGCCGTGGAGCGATACTGGCCCTCTTGGGCCTCTTGTTTTCTGTGGCGGCGGCGTGGTCATCCGGTTAAGGTTTTTAGCTCTACTGGCCAAAGGCCAGAAGGGCTTATGTCGTGGCGATTTGTCCGTCCGTCCGTAAACAATTTCTTGTTAACACGATACAGTCCTCACTTTTGATTGTATCTCAACTAAACTTATACAGTAGTTAGATATCCATGAGAGCTCGGTTCCTTTCGAAAACCAGCCAGATCCGCTTATGCATGACTGGATTATGGACCTTGAAATGGTCAAAATTGCTATAAAAGAGCTTGTTAACACGATACAGTCTTCTTTTTTGATTGTATCCCAATCAAACTTATACAGTAGTTAGATATCCATGAGAGCTCGGTTCCTTTCGAAAACCAGCCAGATCCGCTTATGCATGACTGGATTATGGCCCTTGAAATGGTCAAAATTGCTATAAAAGAGCTTGTTAACACGATACAGTCTTCACTTTTGATTGTATCTCAACCAAACTTATACAGTAGTTAGATATCCATGAGAACTCGGTTCCTTTCGTAAACCAGCCAGATCCGCCCATGCATGACTGGATTATGGCCCTTGAAATGGTCAAAATTGCTATAAAAGAGCTTATTAACACGATACAGTCTTCACTTTGGATTGTATCTCAACCAAACTTATACAGTAGTTAGATATCCATGAGAGCTCAGTTCCTTTCATAAACCAGCCAGATCCGCCCATGCAAGACTGGATTATGGCCTATGAAATTGTCCAAATTGCTATAATTGAGCATGTGAACACAATAGAGGCTCCATTTACTATCTGATCTTCACCAAACTTAGATAGTAGTTAAATATTGATGAGAGCGTGGTTCCTTTTGAAAATCAGCCAGATCCGCCCATGCAAGACTGGATTATGGTCCATGAAATTGTAAAAATTGCTATAATACAGCTTGTGAACACAAAAGAGCCTCCATTTACTATCCGATATTCACCATACATACATGCTCTGGATTGAAAATGACCAAAGAACCATACCAGTAGAGCATAGGCCCTCATGGGCCTCTTGTTTGTTCAGCTCAGCTTTTTTTCTGTTTTATATCAGTCAAGTGTCTGTGCTGTACGCGGTGCTCTTGTTTTACTTGGGCCTGTTGAAACTTTTTCAGAATAGTTATTGTGAGTTTTCTCTATTGTTTTGCGAAATACAACGAATCTGTTCAGATATAAAGTATATTCTATTATGTATGTAATTATAAATATTAGGTCATATTCATCAACTTTAATTATTTAAATTTCAAATTATTCTTCAATTAACATTAACATTATTAGCTCACCAGAGCACGAAGTGCTCAAGGTGAGTTATTGTGATCGCCTTTTGTCTGTCGTTCGTCGTCAACATTTGCTTGTTAACATTCTAGAGGCAACATTTTGCATCTAATCATCATGAAAGTTTATCAGAACATACATCTTCATCAAATCTAGGCCAAGTTTGAAACTGGGTCATTTGGGGTCACAATCTAGGTCACTAGATTAATTTAAATGAAAATCTTTGAAAAACAAGTTTGAATATTGGTTATGTCGGGGCAAAAACTAGGTCAATAGGCCAAATTTATGGAAAATCTTGTTAACAGTCTGGAGGCGGCATTTTTTGCTTCGGCAGCTTGAATTATTTTCAGAATGTTTGTCTGAATGATATCTAGGTCAAGTTCGAATATAGGTTATGTCGGGTCGAAAACTAGGTAACTAGGTCAAATTTAAGGAAAATATTGTTAACACTCTTGAAGCAGCATTTTAAGTTTGAGCATGTTGAAATTTTATCAGAGAGTTTGTCCTGAGGATATCTAGACCAAGTTCGAATATGGGTCATGTCTTGTCAAAAACTAGGTGACTACGCCAAATTTAAGGAAAATCTTGTTAATACTCGGGAAGCCACATTTTTGGCTTGAGCATGTTGAAACTTTGTCAGAGTGTTTGTCTTAGTGATATCTAGGCCAAGTTATAATTATATAAGTATAGCTGTCTTGATGATATTTAGGGTAAGTCCGAATATGGGTCAAGTATGGTCAACAACAAAGTCACTAGGCCAAATTGTAGAACAATCTAGTTAACACTATAGAGATTGCATTTTCTTGAAATTTGGTCAGAATGTTTTTCTTGATGATATTGCCATTGGTGCTGAAAGAGTTAAGTATTAAATAGCCCATTCTCGGGTGAGCGATTCCAGGGCCTCATGGCCCTCTTTTTTTTATCAAAATCGCCGTCAATGATAAAAAAACCAAGAACACAAAGATGGTAGCCATTTGTGAGCAGGTGCACATCAACATTATAGAAGATTTCCTGATGATCCGATGAGAAATCTGGTATCATAAGGATTTCTAAAATTGAACCTAGTGACCTAGTTTTTGTCACTCTAACAAGATTTGACTGAAACAATAGCAATGAACATTGGAAAATACATGTGTTCACAAGGTATTTTTAAAAATTGGCCATACGTGATGCAGTTTGAATTTGACAAGAGGTTTGATTGAAATGAATATTTTGATTAAAGTTTCAGGGACTGGATTTTGAAAAATCCCAAGGTTTTCTTAATTCTGATCTAGTCTTTGACACCTTTCACACTTGAACAATATTTGAGGAAGATGATGTTCTGATAAAAAAGGTTGAACTTAAAAGTGTTCAGAGGTTTTTTAAGCTCACCTGGTCAGGCTAACTGTATTTTGCGTAACGGAACAAGTGATGGGGCACCAGACAGGGAATATCTGTTTCCATACTTATATATTGTACCTGCGGTTTAATAAAAATTAAGTAATATCTGGTTCAGGAGGGGCATACTGTTATCAACTGTCTCTTTTATGAGTCAATATAGATAAATAAATAATAAATCAAAGTTGTGTCTTTATTCACTAATGCATGTCTTTACTGTCATAAGATAGAAATATATATCATGTGCGGAGTTAAATCTATAAATCTGAAAGCTAGTGAGTAATAATCGGCAGATAATCATTAAGAACTGGTCAAACTATAATTATTAAAAAGAATGCAGTTATATACAATTTAACATGCGTGAAAATAGATGCTTATATATAAATGCTTTTGTTCCGGTCCGCAAAATACAGTATAATGTAACTGTATAATGCGGAACTGAACGGAACAATAAATTTATATATTTATCTTTATATTAATTGTTGAAAGAATATATACATTATCAGTAGCTCAATATCAAATGAATATTGTAAAACAGCAAGAATCTAAAGCATGCAAAATCAATTAACCATAACGTTATACGTGTGTTGTGTTTGATGAATTCATTTTGCGGATTTTTTTTTGTTGGGGAGGGGGGGGGAGGAAATTCAAACCCATTGCAAGTGAACTTTGATTTACTTACCTCTAGACGTCACTATTATGCACATGCTACAAGTAATGAATAGTTATGTAGGTCGTTGTTCTGTTCCGTTTCGCAAAATACAGTTACCCAACAGGTAACTGTATAATGCGAAACGGAACTGAACGGAACAATAAATATATATAATATATCTTTATATTAATTCTTTATAGAATATATACATTATCAGTTGTTCACTATCAAATGTATATTGTAAAAAAATAAGAAGCTAAACATGCAGAATCAATTAACTAAAGCGTTATACTTGTGTTGTGTTGGGTAAATGCATTTTGTGGATTTTTTTTGGGGGGGGACTCAACCCATAGCAATTGAACGTTGATTTACCTCTAGACGTACGGCACTATTATGCACATGTTTACAAGTAATGAACAACATGTAATAACCTTAACCCTAACCCTTATTTCACATACAGACTTCTGTTGACTTCTGTTGACCCCTCTACAACAGAATACTTTTTAAAACAATAAGGCAAAAGGAGTAATAACTCAGGGCTATTTATATGACTGTAATGTGTTAGCGTAACATCATCTTTAAAGAATTAGGACATAACTCATAAAGAACAACTTCTCCTTTTGCCACAATGTTTTAAAAACTTCTAATAAATTAGCGACCATTAAACCTTTCTTCACATATAGACAACTTTTGTCGCTTCTATAGCAGAAGACGTTTAAAAACATTATGGAAAAATGAGAAATTGCTCATAATGACCAGTTTCTCCTTTTGCTGCAATGTTTTCAACAATTTTCAGTTATTTGCGACATTAAAACCTTGTTGACTAATGTGGAGTCCTAACATTATGGAAGGCTTTAACGGGCTTACGGTTTGCACCAGAACTATGCTGTTGGTATGTACGTATTGCACAGTTCCTTCACTACATGCATGTAACCAATATTTTGTTTTAATGATTGCAATAATGTGGAAAAATGGTTTCATTCTAAGTGGTTAACCGATAATAAGCGTTTTATTTTCTAGTCAGGGTACATAAATGATGTGAACTCAATCAAGAATACCACCTTATTTCTACATTGGTATACCCCAAAAAACAAAGTGGTTATTTTGGGGGTGGGTATATAGGAGTCACTGTGTCGGGCGGTCAGAAGCCATATTTTGTCCGGCCTATTTCTTACAAACCACTGGGTGGAATTCAATAAAGTTTTACATGAAACTTCTATACCAAGAGGCGATGTGCATATCCTAAAGTTGTTACAATTGCATGTTATTTTACAGTTATGGCCCTTTTACTTACTAAGTTGTTGGTCATATTTTCTCTGGCCTATTTCTTACAAACCACTGGATGGAATTAAAATTAAAAATTAACATGAAGCTTCTATACCAAGAGGAGATGTTCGTATACCCTAAATCCCGACTCGGCCAACTTTCTTTCCGACGATTGACAAAAGTCAATGCGACATGCGTCATTCGTCTTCCACCATTGGGCTTAGTCTATGTGGAAAAGCAGCCAGTTGCTTGGGAAGATTGTTGTGTGGAGTACTGGTGTGAGAAAACCAGGATATGCATGAGTAGGTGAACTGGCCGCCGTGATATAACTGAAAAATTGTTAAAAACGGCGTTAAACCCCAATCAATCAATCAATTGTATACCCTAAAGGTCTTACAATTGCATGTTATTGTACAGAGTTATGGCCCTTTTACTTATTAAGTTGTTGGTCATATTTTGTCCACAAACCACTGGGTGGAATTCAATAAAATTTTACATGAAGCTTCTATGCCAAGAGGAGATGTGCATACCATACCCTAAAGGTCTTACAATGGCATGTCGATTGTCAGTCAGTCACGCTTAACCTTGTTCGGCACGTATCTTCACCACGAACATAGGATTTCAAAGAAACTTGGCACAAATGTTCACCATGATGAGGCGGCGTGTCATGCTCAAGACCCACGCCTGTACCTCAAATGTCAAGGTCACACTTAGAGGTCAAAGGTTAAAATGAGTACTTCGATAGGACGGTACCTTGTCCGGCCCACATTTTCACCATGCATCATAGGTTTGCAAAGAAACTTGTCAAAAATGTTCACCATGATGAGTCGGCGTGTCACGCACAAGACCCAGGCCTGTACATAAAATGTCAAGGTCACACTTAGAGGTGAAAGGTCAAAATTATTACTGTTGTATAGGATTACCTTGTCCGGCCCACATCTCCACCATGAATTATAGGATTTCAAAGAAACTTGGCACAAATGTTAACCATGATAAGGCGGCGTGTCGCACACAAAACACAGGTCTGTAACTCAAATGTCAATGTCACACTTAGAGGTCAAAGGTAAAAATGAGTACTGTTTGATGGGACTGTACCTTGTCTGGCTCACATCCCAACCATGCATCATAGGATTTCCAAGTAACTCATACACATGTACATGATGAGGCAGTGTGTCACGCGCAAGACCCAGACCTGTACCTCAAGGTCACATTTAGAGGTCAAAGGTCAAAATGAGTACTGTTTGATAAGACTACCTTGTTCGGCCCGCATCTCAACCATGCATCTTAGGATTCTCAAGTTACTTGACACACATGTTAACCATGATGAGGTGGCTTGTACTTCAAAGGTCAAGGTCACACTCAGAGGTGAAAGGTCAAAATGAGTACTGTTTGATAGGACTACCTTTTCCGCCCTGCATCTCAACCATGCATCGTAGGATTCTCAAGTAACTCAGTACACATGTACATGATGAGGCAGCGTGTCGTGCACAAGACCCAGGCCTGTACCTTAAAGGTCAAGGTCACACTTTGAGGTCAAAGGTCAGAATGAGTACTGTTTGATTGGACTACCTTGTCCTGCCCGAATCTCAACCATGCATCTTAGGATTCTCAAGTTACTGGACACACATGTTCACTATGATGAAGTTGCTTGTACCTCAAAGGTCAAGGTCACACTCAGAGGTCAAAGGTCAAAATGCGTACTGTTTGGTAGGACTACCTTCTCCGGCCCGCATCTCAACCATGCATCGTAGGATTCTCAAGTTACTGGGCACACATGTTCACCATGGTGAAATGGCGTGTCCTGCACAAGAACCAGGCATTTCCCACAAATGTCAAGGTCACTCATGCTTGAATGGATTTTGATATTACTTATAACAAGTATTGGTAGGGTTCTTTTGTATTGCTTGCAGTACGACATTAACTTGTTTTACAGAGTTATGGCCCTTTTACTTATTAAGTTGTTAGGAAGTCGGAAGCCAGATTCTGTCCGGCCTATTTCTTACAAACCACTGGGTGGAATTCAATAAAATGTTACATGAAGCTTCTATACCAAGAGGAGTTATGGCCCTTTTTAGCTCTACTGGCCAAAGGCCAGAAGGGCTTATGTCGTGGCGATTTGTCCGGTGTGCGTCCGTCCGTCCGTCCGTGCGTGCGTCCGTAAACAATTTCTTGTTAACACGATACAGTCTTCACTTTTGATTGTATCTCAACCAAACTTATACAGTAGTTAGATATTCATGAGAGCTCGGTTCCTTCCGAAAACCAGCCAGATCCGCCCATGTATGACTGGATTATGGCCCTTGAAATGGTCAAAATTGCTATAAAAGAGCTTATTAACACGATACAGTCTTCACTTTTGATTGTATCTCAACCAAACTTATACAGTAGTTAGATATTTATGAGAGCTCGGTTCCTTTCGAAAACCAGCCAGATTCACCCATGCAAGACTGGATTATGGCCCTTGAAATTGTCCAAATTGCTATAATTGAGCATGTGAACACAATAGAGGCTCCATTTACTATCTGATCTTCACCAATCTTAGATAGTAGTTAAATACTGATTAGAGCTTGGTTCCTTTTGAAAACCAGCCAGATCTGCCAATGCAAGGCTGGATTATGGCCCATGAAATTGTAAAAATTACTATAATACAGCTTGTGAAAACAAAAGAGCCTCCATTTACTATCCGATCTTCACCATACATACATGCTCTGGATTGAAAATGACCAAAGAACCATACCAGTAGAGCATAGGCCCTCATGGGCCTCTTGTTTTTATTAGCTCACCTGTGCACGAAGTGCTCAAGGTGAGTTATTGTGATCGCCCTATGTCCGGCATCCGTCGTGCTTCGTGCATCGTCCGTCGTCCGTCAACTTCTTCTCCTCGGTAACCAGAATGGGTCAATTTAGATGAAACTTCACAGAAAGCATCCTCTCAATGACCTCACCAGAATTCCTTCAAATTTTTGGGATCCATGCAAAATTCTGGCTTCCATGGCAACGAAACCGAAAAAACTTCAAAATTCTTCTTCTCCCAAACTGGTTGGCAGATTTTCAAATAATTTTGTAGAAATATTCCTTGGATGACCTTCTATCAGATTCCTTCAAGCTATGTTGATTGGTCGAAAAAACATGGCCACCAGGGGGGCAGGGCTATTTTGCCTTATATGGGTATAATGAAAACTTAAAAAATCTTCTTCTCCGAAAGTGTCAGGCCGATTTTCAAATAATTTTGTAGAAATATTCCTTAAGTGACCCACTTTCAGATTCCTTCAAGCCAAGTTGATTGGTCGGAAAATATGGCCACCAGGGGACGGGGCTTATATAGCTAAAGCGAAAAAAAATCAGGTGAGCGATCCAGGGCCATCATGGCCCTCTTGTTAAGTTGTTGATCAGTCTGAAGCCATACTTTGTCCGGCTTATTTCTTACAACCCATTGGGTGGAATTCGATAAAATTGTACATGAAGCTTCTATACCAAGAGGAGATGTGCATATCATAATGGTCTTACAATTGCATGTTATTTTACCCTTATGGCCCTTTTGTTGGTCAGTCAGAAGCCATATTTTGAGTCAAGGTGCTGTTTTGGAGGTATTAATCATCTCTAGTAATAGTTCTAAATTCAATAGCAATAACTATACCGTGGGTATAGTACATACTAACATCATAGTTCTCGTATACATCCTGTAGACTAACAGAATACATGAGAACGATAGGTTGACATTATAAATAGGATGATAACTAATTATTAGGGTTTATTCTCGATTGTCCCACATTTTGATTTTTGGGCTAAAAATCGATGTAGGACTATCGGGAAAAAATACAGGTAAGGTGTCGGCTAATCCCTGCCCGGGGCGAAGATATCACTACAGTTCGGTTCATTTAAAATTCCACTATATTGGTAACCATTTTTTATAAAACAGTATGTTACGAATTTATCAGAAAAAAGCTCTTGTTTGGTCCTCTTTTTGATATAACATAGGAATAAGGAAAATATCAAATTATTTAGAAAAACATATTTTTATTCAAATTAGGTAATTGAACTATTGTTTATAATACATACATTCAAATAACAAATAACAAATTAAACACATCATATAATCACATCATCTGATCTGGGTTTTCACTGTTTTCAATTTTGTTGAATATTTACTCAGTTTATAAATGGTTACATATGTAGACAATATGTTGCTCTGTCCGCATACACAATTGCGCTAATGGACCCATCACGCAGGCGTTCCTTTAGGGATGCTAGTCGCGTGTCAATGTTTTTATATTTCCTTCTCTTGGTAGCATACTGAACTACCTTGAACTACCTTGATACATGAAAATGATTCAACTTCCTGGATAGTTCTAAGGATGGAAAATATGTTCGGATGTGAATGCTGAACAGCTTTCTTCAACATGCTATGCCAGCCTTCTACATTGTTTGTCGTCCTTGGACCATGGGTATTGAAGTGATTCCAAATATGTTTGTCGCTCTCAATCCAGTTCTCAGTTACATAGTCTGTGAATGTTTCAACTGCTGCAGGAAGCTCTAAAGTAGCAATGTCAGTGAGTGCTTCGAACCACACGTCTTCAACTGAGTTGAGACTTACATCCTTCAAAAGTCTTGATTCTTTTTACCAATTCAACAGATTGTTCATTCCAATCCCGATTTCTGAGAGCTGATCCCTCTTCTTTGTAAATTGTTGGAATAGGCGTTGTTTCTTTTCGACACCGTTTTCGAATCTTCTGCATCACATTGTCTGTTTCTATATGGAAATTGTCAGGCTCGTGGATATGGTTAGCGTTATGTCTGACGAGAATACCTTCTCTGGTTGTTACTCGTGATGGACAGGCACGGTTAGAACAAGTCCAGTACACCCTCTCTTCCCGTCGGCTCTTGATAACAAATTTGTGGCCATCAATAACCAGACTCATTCCGCCGCGCTGGTTCTTCACAAAATCTAGTCTTACTTGGGCGTTAGCCATGTTTTCAGTATGATGTAAAAACAATAATGATACTTTTCCCCAAAATTTTCAATTCAAGAAATGCATCAACAGTTTGTTCATTTATAATTAAGAGCATATAATTATATAATTTTCTTTAATTTAATTGAATGTTTGTGCAAACAGTTCAGAAAGAAATGAAACAAAGGTGAAATTAATAAAGATCAAATATGAATTATAAGTGTGTTTTTTTGCAAACAAATGAAATTAATAAAGATCAAATATGAATTATAAGTGTGTTTTTTTGCAAACAAATGAAATTAATAAAGATCAAATAGTAAAGAAACCGCAATGAAACAAAGCAGAAAATACTGTGAAATTTACTATGTTTGTAGTGGAATAGGCATAAACTTAATTGAATGTTTGTGCAAACAGTAAACCGCAAATTTACTATGTTTGTAGTGGAATAGGCATAATAACAGGACTGTATTCTCACCTTTCCCTTACCTCTCTTTACCGCTCGTTATCCCACCGCATTAAGGGTAAATAGTAAAATCACCATTATTAGGTGTTGATAAAGTTTGACAGAATTGACGGTCGGAATATGCTTTTAACTCTAAACCAGCGTATTAAATTACATGTAGTATATTGTTGTATGCATGCATCTTAAATAGCAGTTTCAGTTTGTAACAAGTACTAATTGTGATTGCAAGCAAGTCACATATATATCCCCAAACCCGGCAAACATTTTGACGGCCATATTGAACGTGGCGTGCGACGATAAAATTTCGATACCGGAAATGAACTCGCCACACCTATATCTACTTGAAAACCAAATTTCATCAAAATGGGAGCATTTTTAGGTTTACGCGGCCATTTTGAATAAAAAATGGCTGCCGCGGGATAAAATGTTAACACCTGAAATGAACTCGCCACACCTATATCTACTTGAAAACCAAATTTCATCGAAATCGGAGCATTTTTAGGTTTTTAGATCACCTAGAGCCGAAGGCTCAAGGTGAGCTATTCTGATCACTTTTTGTCCGTCGTCCGTCCGTCCGTCCGTCCGGCGTTAACTTTTAGCTTTAAACATCATCTCCTCCCAAACTCCAAGGACAATTTCCGTGAAACATCACAGGACTGTTCCTCTGGTTGGCCTCTTTCAAAGTTGTTCAAAGATTTAAATTCCATTGAGAACTTTGGTTGCTGCGGCATCAAAAAGGGGGCAAAATGTCCGAACTTTAAAAATCTTCTCCTCCGAATCTGCCTGTCAGATTCAAATATAATTTGGTAGAAATGTTCCTTGGGTGACCCTCTATAAAAATTGTTCAAGCCATACTGATTGGTCAAAAAACATGGCAGTCAGGCAGCATCAGAAAAGGGGCAAAATTTGAAAATTTGAAAATTCCATTTTTATGAAAGTGCTTGTCTGATTTTAAGAAAATATAATACGAATCTTACTTTAATGATCCTCTATTTAATTTGTTTAAGCCGTTTTGATGGGTAACACAATCATAGCAACCAGGCGTCATCACAAAAGGGGTAAATTGAACTTTTAGCTACAAATGACAACCAACTCCTACCATTCCAATAGACCAATTTCCACAAAACATCACAGGAATGTTCCTTCGGTGGTCCTCTTTCAAATTTGTTCAAAGAATAAAATTCCATTGAGAACTTTGGTTGCTGCGGCATCAGAAAGGGGACAAAATGTCCAAACTTTAAAAATCTTCTCCTCCGAATCTGCCTGTCAGATTCAAATATAATTTGGTAGAAATGTTCCTTGGGTGACCCTCTATGAAAATTGTTCAAGCCATACTGATTAATCGAAAAACATGGCAGTCAGGCGGCATCAGAAAAGGGGCAAAATGACAAAATTTGAAAATTCCATTTTTATGAAAGTGTTTGTCTGATTTTAAGAAAATATAAAACGAATTTTACTTTAATGATCCTCTATTTAATTTGTTAAAGCCGTTTTGATTGGTTACACAATCATAGCAACCAGGCGTCATCACAAAAGGGGTAAATTGAATTTTTAGCTACAAATGACAACCAACACCTGCCATTCCAATAGACCAATTACTACAAAACATCACAGGAATGATCCTTTTGTGGTCCTCTTTCAAAATTGTTCAAAGATTAAAATTCAAATGAGAACTTTGGTTGCTGCGGCATCAGAAAGGTGACAAAATGTCCAAACTTTAAAAATCTTCTCCTCCGAATCTGCCTGTCAGATTCAAATATAATTTGGTAGAAATGTTCCTTGGGTGACCCTCTATAAAAATTGTTCAAGCCATACTGATTGGTCGAAAAACATGGCAATCAGGCGGCATCAGAAAAGGGGCAAAATGACAAAATTTGAAAATTCCATTTTTAGCTCGACTATTCGAAGAATATGAGAGCTATACTACTCACCCTGGCGTCGGCGTCGGCGTCCACGTCACACTTTGGTTAAGGTTTTGCATGCAAGTTCTAAAATACTACATGTATTGCATTGAAACTTTCTACAACCCTACCAAACTATCACACCAATGTAGATTATCAAGTTAGATAACTCTGTCCTGCATTTTATGCAAGTTATGGCCCTTTTTTACTTAGAAATTCTGGTTAAAGTTTTGCGTGCAACTAAAGTAAGAGTCCATATCTCAGTATTTACTTGATACATTGCATTGAAACTGTCTACAACCCTACCCAACTATCCCACCTATGTAGATTATCAAGTAAGATAACTCTATCCTGCACTTTATGCAAGTTATGGCCCTTTTTTTACTTAGAAATTCTGGTTAAAGTTTTGCGTGCAACTAAATTAAGAGTCCATATCTCAGTATTTACTTGATGCATTGCATTGAAACTTTTTACAACTCTACCCAACTATCACACCTATGTAGATTATCAAGTAAGATAACTCTATCCTGCACTTTATGCAAGTTATGGCCCTTTATTTACTTAGAAATTCTAATTAAAGTTTTGCGTGCAACTAAATTAAGAGTCCATATCTCAGTATATACTTGATGCATTGCATTGAACCTTTATACAACCCTACCCAACTATCACACCTATGTAGATTATCAAGTTAGATAACTCTATCCTGCATTTTATGCAAGTTATAGCCCTTTTTTTACTTAGAAATTCTAATTAAAGTTTTGCGTGCAACTAAATTAAGAGTCCATATCTCAGTATTTACTTGATGCATTGCATTGAAACTTTCTACAACCCTACCCAACTATTACACCTGTGTATATTATCAAGTATGATAACTCTATTCTGCATTTTATGCAAGTTATGGTCCTTTTTTTTCTTAGAAATTCTGGTTAAAGTTTTGCGTGCAACTAAATTAAGAGTCCATGTCTCAGTAAATACTTGATGCATTGCATTGAAACTTTCTACAACCCTACCGAACTATCACACTTGTGTAGATTATCAAGTATGATAACTCTATCCTGCATTTTATGCAAGTTATGGCCTTTTTGGACTTAGAAATTCTGGTTAAAGTTTTGCATGCAACTACATAAAGAGACCATCTCTTAGTAAAGTACTTGATGCATTGCATTGAAACTTTATACAGCCCTTACCAACCATCACATCTATGTAAACAATCAAGTATGATTACTCTATCCAGCATTTTATGCAAGTTATGGACCTTTTTGGACTTAGAAATTCTGGTTAAAGTTTTGCAACTACATTTAGAGTGTAATCTCAGTTACAACTTGAAAAATTGCATTGAAACTTTATACAACCTTTCCCAATTGCACAACTATAAACACAACCAATTAAGATAACTCTATCCTGTATATGGTGCAAATTGTTGCCGTTTTTTTACTTAGAAATTATGGTTAAAGGTTTGCGTTAAACTACATTAAGAGTCAATATCTTAGTAACTACTTGATGCATTCCATTGAAAGGTTATACAACCCTTTCTAACCATCACACCTATGAAAATAATCATGTTAAATAACACTATCCAGCATATAATGCAAATTATCACCCACTAAGAAATTGTGGTTAATGTTTTGCATGCAACTACATTAGAGTCCATTATCTCAGTAACTTAAATAAGTGGTGGAATAGTCGAGCGCGCTGTCCTCCGACAGCTCTTGTTATGAAAGTGTTTGTCTTATTTTAAGAAAATATAATACGAATCTTACTGTAATGATCCTCTATTTAATTTGTTTAAGCCGTTTTGATTGGTTACGCAATCATATCAACCAGGTGTCATCACAAAAAGGGTAAATTGAACTTTTAGCTACAAGTGACATCCAACTCCTACCATTCCAATAGACCAATTTCCACAAAACATCACAAGAATGTTCCTTTGGTGGTCCTCTTTCAAAATTGTTCAAAGATTTAAATTCCATTGAGAACTTTGGATGCTGCGGCATCAGAGAGTGAGAAAAAATACCCAAATTTTAAAATCCTTTTCCTCCATAATCTACTTGTGCGATTGCAAGATAATTCGGTAGAAATGTTTCTTTAGTGACCCTCTAAATAAACTGTTGAAGCCATATTGATTTGGTTGAAAAACAGCGCAGCAAGGCGGCATCAGGAAAGGTGCAAAATGACAAAAACTTTATAATTCCATTCTTATTAAAGTTCTTGTTAGATTTCAAGATATAAATGGCCTTTACTTACTGATAAGCTGTTTCTTGAGAAGTGTCCACTCCTTTCAGTTTCATTTGCACTCCCTGATAAAATTTTCCAGATATTTGCAGTTAAATATTTGCTACTAATTTACTATCAATTAGGTGATCGATTTAGGGCCATCTTGGCCCTCTTGTTTGAGGTTTTGAGCGGTGGCCATTTTGAAAATTTCGAAAGTCAGTTGCACATCTTTGAGTGGTGGCCTATCTTTGTGCAAAGTTTCATTAAGATCGGTTCAAGCATCTCCGAGTAAATCACCGCACAAAGGTAAATGGAAAGAAAATTAAAAAATAACAAAAACAACATATCCCCAAACTTTGTTTTGGGGATATAATGATAAGCAACGCCTTCTTATTCCACAATTTTTAGCTCTACTGGCCAAAGGCCAGAGGGGCTTATGTCGTGGCGATTCGTCCGTCGTCCGTGCGTGAGTGCGTGCGTCCGTCCGTAAACAATTTCTATATTCTTGTTAACACGATACAGTCTTCTTTTGATTGTATCTCAACCAAACTTATACAGTAGTTAGATATCCATGAGAGCTTGGTTCCTTTCGAAAACCAGCCACAGATCCGCCCATGCATGACTGGATAATGGCCCTTGAAATGGTCAAAATTGCTATAAAAGAGCTTGGTTAACATGATACAGTCACTTTGATTGTATCTCAACCTAACTTATACAGTAGTTAGATATCCATGAGAGCTTGATTCCTTTCGATAACAAGCCAGATCCACCCCATGCATGACTGAATTATGGCCCTTGAAATTGTCAAAATTGCTATAATAGGGCTTGTTTACATGATACAGTCCTTATTTTTGATTGTATCTCAATCAAACTTATACAGTAGTTATAGATATCCATGAGACTTTGGTTCATTTCTAAAAAACGGCAAGATCTACCCATGCATGGCTGGATTATGGCCCTTGAAATTGTCAAAATTGCTATAATACAGCTTGTGAACACAATAGAGCTTCTATTTACTATATGATCTTCACCAAACTTAGATGGTATTTGAATATTGATGACATATTGGTTCCTTTTGAAACAAGCCAGATCAATGCCAGTAGAGCATAGGCCCTCATGGGCCTCTTGTTTCATAAACCTTCATACCCTTTGGTCACATACAGACAACTTTTGACGCCCTACAGCAGAGGACGTTTTAAAACATTATGGCAAAAGGTGAAAATGCTCATAATGACCAGTTCCTCTTTTTCCTACAATGTTTTCAACTCTTTTCAGCTATTTAACGAGCAACTTCTCCTTTTGCCAGAATGCTGTTAACTCTTTTCGGTAATTCGCCACATTAAGACCTTTTTTCACATACAGACTACTTTTGATGCCACCAGAACAGACCGTTTTTGGCTTATTAAGGGCCTTTGTATAGTGTAAACCTGAAACCCTATGTTGTAGATTTTTAGATTTTGATGGGAGCCTTTGTATCATGCAGTTTTACTGTGTTGGATTGCTTCATGAAACTTGGATTTGGCCTTTATATAGTGTAAAACGAGAACAATTGTTTAATTGCTCCTTTTCTCAAGATTATAAGAAGCATTAGTCAAGTAAACGTTAAATTATCTATCAGGTATGTAGGCTCTACCATCTGACCAATTAGGAAGCTACTGTGATTAGCCGTTACTGCTGATCACGATCAGAACCCTACCGGCCTTTGCATAGTATGATAACCTAGGGCCTCTGTATAGCGATCAGCAAAACCAAACTTATTTCTTCTCCGTTTACCTAAATATAAGCATGAGTTAAGGAAACGCGTTGAATTATCTATCCGGCATATAGGCTCTACAATCTGACCAATTGAAAAACGATCGGATTAGCCGTTACTGCTGATCTCGATCAGAACCCTACCGGCGTTTGTATAGTATGATAACCTAAACCCTAGGGTCTCTGTATAGCGATCAGCAAACCCAAACTTGTTTCTGCTCCTTCTCCCAAAATATAAGCATGAATCAAGGAAACGTGGTGAATTAATTATCCGGCATGTAGGCTCTACAGTCTGACCCATTTGGAAGCGACTGTGATTAGCCTTTATTGGGATTGGGATGAAACTTGGATTTGGCCTTTATATAGTGTAAAACGAGATCATTTTTTGTTTCTGCTCCTTTTCCCAAGCTATAAACAAGAGTCGAGTAACCGTGTTAAATAATCTATCAGGTAAGAAGGCTCTACAATCTTGCCCATTGAGTAGCGAAAGTGATTAGCCGTAAGTGCTGATCTTGATCAGAACCCTACCAGCCTTTGTATAGTATAATATCCTTAACCCTTACCTGGAGTTAAGCATTTGTAGTGTGAAACATGTTTAGATCGATCCTTTTCCTACTATAATTGCCGGAGACCGGGAAACTCGACGAGTTCTGTGTCCTATGGGTGTTCTACATCTACCTAAGAAATGTCGAACGACTCAGATCAGAAAGGCGGGATTTCGAACTACAGAACTATTCATTACTTGTAACATGTGCATAAAAGTGACGTCTAGAGTTCAATTAAAGTTCACTTGCTTTGGGTTCGAGTGAACATGTATCAACATGTATCAACAGTAGATCTTTATCAAACTGTGTGGATGCCCTCGCTGATCTTGGTCCTATATAATGTTCACAAAAGCCAACTTTTAGCGTTTCTCATGCGCTGGCTCATACATCCCCGTTGCAACTGGAATATTATTGAAAACAGCGTAAAACCGAAATAATCAATAAATCAATATTCCTCCTGAACGTTGAACTGTCACTGTCACGTGACTGCTAAGTTAAAGAGCACTCTTTACTTCTACAAGTGTTGTGTGTACATCGACCTATCAGTTGTTTGAACACACATTCTGATCACAGTTTTTAAACTGTTATTGTTTAGAGCATGGGCGCGCATGCATTGGTATCTTTTTCTACATGTGGTGTTTCTAAAGCACCGCCTACACATAGTCACTTTGAAAAGCATTGATCATCTTTCACCAATAGGTTCAAACATATGTGGCAAGACAGACTGTAACAAATATAAAACTGTTGTGGGGAGTTCGATTGTAAATAGGCTAGAATACATAGCATATCGGGAGTAGAGAGGTCGCCTCCGTGAACAATAAGTCTGGTGTTCGATCCCTGGTCGGGTCGAACTTTTTCAGATAGGTTACAATTGCGCCCAACGGACATATTCAATGGTAAGAGAGTAGTAGTTGCTGAAACTGCAAAGGTTTCGAGGTTATGTTCATATATAGGGAGATTATGTAGTAGAGGGGTATGTCTCTTTGGTAGGTAATATGCAGATATGTGAATGTATAATGGAATACTTATATTGCCTTGCCTTGCTACATAGCTAGCTTTTGTAGCGACGCGGACAAGTATTCGCCTGCGGGATTAGAGGACCAGAATTCGAGCCCTAGTTGGGTCGAGCTTTTTTCAGATGGGTAACAGGTTGATGACCTAACAGATGTATTGTTACTGAACTACACCTGAAAGCGGTGTTAAGTACCAAACATTCTAACTATTCATACAGCTAACTGACACTTGACAACAAAATAGATTTAAAGATTAAAAAAATATCCACTTGAGATCTTACGTGGAATTTCATTATTATTGAGTGAGGTTTAATTAGGAATATTGACCGTATCGATGATGTAGTGGTAGAGCGTTCGCCTCGGTGCGGGAGGTGGTATTTTCTATCCCTGACCGGGTCATACCAAATACTTTAAAAAATGGTAGTAATGACTTTCCCTCCTTGGCGCTCAGGGTTGTGGGGTAAGCATGACGACTAACTCACTGGAGTCAAGATAAATGGACAAGTAGTGCTGGTAACTTACCCAGGAAACGCCGCGATATAACTGAAATATATTATTGAAAGCAGCGTAAAACACCAAACAAACATTGAATTTATCTTGGAAAGGAACGACCTAGAAAACTATTCATTTCTTGTAAAGATGTGCATAATAGGAACGTCTAGTGGTAAATCAAAGTCCACTTGCCTAATCTGTAATGGTTTGAATACATATATATAAATATATATATATATTGGGCCGTTCTTCATTATACAGTTACTTGTGTGGGTAAATGTATTTTGCGGAACGGAACGAGACAACGACCTACAGAACTATACATTACTTGTAACATGTGCATAATAGTGACGTCTAGAGGTAAATCAAAGTTCACTTGCTATGGGTTCGAATCCCCCCCCCCCCCCCCCCCCCCCCCCCCCACACACACACACAAAAAAAAAACACCAAAAAAACACGCAAAATGCATTCACCAAACACAACACACGTATAACGTTACGGTTAATTGTTCCGTTCTTCATTATACAGTTACTTGTGTGGGTAACTGTATTTTGCGGAACGGAACGGGACAACGACCTACAGAAAAATACATTACTTGTAAATGTGCATAATAGTGTCGTCTAGAGGTAAATCAAAGTTCACTTGCAATGGGTTCGAACCCCCCCACACACACACACACAAAAAAAAAAAAAAAAAAAAAGCAAAATGCTTTCACCAAACACAATATACGTATAACGTTACAGTTAATTGATTCTGTGCATGCTTTAGATTCTTACTTTTTGTGTCACCTGCGTAGCATGGTAGACACTTAGGGATTTTTTTTTTGTCCGGCGTCTGTCTGTCCGTCCGCATGAGAGAGTACTTGTGGGGTGCGTGTTTTTCCTAAAGCCCATCCACCACCCTTATAAAGACACTTAGATAACTATTCTTTTTTTATTTTTTATTATTTTTTATAACGGGTATCTCATTTGCATATTAATGTTATTCATTCCGTAAAAGGGGGTTAATTACGGAATGAATTGCATACTTGTGGGGTGCACCCCACAAAAAAACATCAAACGAAATAACCCCACAAGTACTCTCCCATGAGTCCGTGCGTCTCTCTGTCCGTCACACTTTTTCGTCACGTTTTCAAATAACTTTTTTTCTACTCAAAGGATTACCTTGAAACTTTTGAGAAATGTTTATATCAATGTGTGTGATTGGTTCACAAAAGGGGGACAATCAAAATATTTTTATATCAGAGTTATTGCCCATTTTCTGTCAAAAATTTCAATTTTCTGACAAGGCCCCTGCGGGTGACATACGTGCTCCGGGGAGCACTCCATTCTAGTTTACAATATTCATTTGATAATGAGCTACTGATAATGTATATATTCTGTCAACAATTAATATAAAGATATATATATATATATTGTTCTGTTCCGTTCAGCATTATACAGTTACCTGTGTGGGTAACTGTATTCTGCAGAACGGAACAGAACAAAAGCATAAAGCATCTATTTTCCCGCATGTTAAACTGTATGTATAACTGCATTCTTTTAATGATTATAGTTTGACCAGTTCTTAATGAATGTCTGCCGATTATTCCTCACTAGCTTTCACAGATTTATAGATTTAACACCGCACATGATAGATATTTCTATTGTATGACAGTAAAGACATGCATTAGTGAATTAAGACACAACTTTGATTTATTATTTATTTATTTATATCGACTCATAAAAGAGACAGTTAATAACAATATGCCCCTCCTGAACCAGATATTACTAAATGTTTATTAAACCGCAGGTACAATACATAAGTATGGATACAGATATTCCCTGTCTGGTTCCCCATCTCTTGTTCCGTTCCGTTCCGTTCCGTTCCACATTTTGTCCGTCGTGCGTCGTCAACTTTTGCCTTGTAAACACTCTACAGGCTACAATTTGCATTTCATATTCATGAAAGTTATTCAGAACATTCATCTCCATCAAATCTTGGACAGGTCAGAAAGTGGGTCATATTGGGTCAAAAACTAGGTCACTAGGTAAAATTGAAGGAAAATCTTGTTAACACTCTGGAATTTGAGCATGTTGAAACTCTATCAATATGTTTGTCTTGATGATATATAGGCCAAGTTCAAATATGGGTCATGTCAGATCAAAAAGAAGGTCACTAGGCTAAATTGAAGGAAAATCTTATTAACATTTTAGTGGTCGCAATTTTTGCTTCAGCAGCCTGAATTGTTGTCAGAATGTTTGTCTTAATGATATCTATGTCTAATTCGAATATGGGTCATATTGGATCAAATTGAAGGGAAATCTTGTTATCACTCAAGAGGCCAAAATGTTTGCTTCAGCAGCTTGAACTTTTGTCAGAATGTTTGTCTTAATGATATCTATGTCTATTTTGAATATGGGCTGTGTACGGTCAAAAACTAGGTCACGAGGCCGTATTTAAAGAAAATATTGTAAACAATTTAGAGACCGCATTTTTTGCTTCAGCAGCTTGAAATTTTGTCAGAATGTTTGTCTTAAAGATATCTAGGTCAAGTTCGAAACAAGGTCAAGAGGCCAAGTTGAAAACATATTTTTTCAACACTGGAGACTGCATCTTTTGCTCACCTGAGCACGAAGTGCTCAAGGTGAGTTATTTTGATCGCCTTTTGTCCGGCGTCCGTCTTGCGTCGTCTGTAATCAGTCTTCCGTCGTCCGTCAAAATCTTCTCCTCAGTAACCAGTGGGTCAATTGGAATGAAACTTCACAGAAATTATCCTATCAATGATCTCACCAGAATTCCTTCAAATTGTTGGGATCCATGCAGAATTCTTCTCCCAAACTGGTTGGCAGATTTTCAAATAATTTTGTAGAAATGTTCCTTGGATGACCTTCTATCAGATTCCGTCAATCCATGTTGATTGGTCGAAAAACATGGCCGTTAGTGGGCGGGGCTATTTTGCCTTGCATGGCTATAGTGAAAACTTAAAAATTTCTCCTCCGAAAGTGTCAGGCCGATTTTCAAATAATTTTGTAGAAATGTTCCTTGGGTGACCCACTATCGGATTCCTACAAGCTATGTTAATGGTCGAAAAACATGGCCGTCAGGAGGCGGGGTTATTTTATCTTATATGGCTCAAATGGAAACTTAAAAAATCTTTTCCGACGAAAGTGTCGGGCCGATTTTTAAATAGTTTTGTAGCAATATACCTAGGATGACCTTCTATCTCAGATTCCCTCAACCCATGTTGATTGGATGAAAACTATGGCCGCCAGGTTGCGGTGCTTATATGGCTAAATTGAAAAAAATCAAATCAGGTTAGCGATCCAGGGTCAACATGGCCCTCTTGTTTATTTCAGCAGTTTAAGACTTTGTCAAGTGTTTTGCATTAAAAGTCTCATTGCATAAACTCAGGTAAGCAATCTAGGGCCATTATGACCCTTTTGTTTCTACAAATTGACAGTGTGACCTCGGTTTTAAACCCATTGTGACCCAAGTTCGAACTAACTATATGAAGACGATTGTTCTGAGCACTTCAATGACAATTGGATGAAAAATGTGGCATCTACAATGATCACAAGGTTTTTCATGAATTTAGATGAGTGATTAGTTTTGACTCCTGATAACAAATCATAAAAATTGAAGGAGATTTGATGGAGTCACCACTTAAGCCGGTTTTAGACTTAGCAAATGAATGATGCAGATACATATTCTGAATTTGTAAATGAATGATGCAGATACATATTCTGAATTTGTTTCACGAATATTGGGTGAGAAATATGGCCTCTAGATTGTGCCTTATATGTTTCTAAACTTTGACCTTGTGACCTAGTTTTGAACATTTTGTTATGTTTAGGGGATACATTTGTAATTGACTTTCATGAAGGTTGAATGAAAAGTGTTGCCTCTAGAGTGTTCACAATGTGTTTTTTTAGAAATTGACTTGGTGACCTAGTTTTTCATCCGACATGACACAGTTTCAGAATAGACAGATATATCATGGAGATAAATTTTCTGATATTGTCCATGAAGATTTGATGGACAACTTGGCATCTTGAGTGTTCACAATGGTTTTTTAGCTCTACTGGCCAAAGGCCAGAAGGGCTTATGTCGTGGCGATTTGTCCGTCGTCCGTGCGTGCGTGCGTCCGTAAACAATTTCTTGTTAACACGATACAGTCTTCACTTTTGATTGTTTCTCAACTAAACTTATACAGTAGTTAGATATCCATGAGAGCTCGGTTCCTTTCGAAAACCAGCCAGATCCGCCCATGCATGACTGGATTATGGCCCTTGAAATTGTCAAAATTGCTATAAAAGAGCTTGTTAACACGATAGTCTTCACTTTTGATTGTATCTCAACCAAACTTATACAGTAGTTAGATATCCATGAGAGCTCGGTTCCTTTTGAAAACCAGCCAGATCCGCCCATGCATGACTGGATTATGGCCCTTGTAATGGTCAAAATTGCTATAAAAGAGCTTGTTTACACGATACAGTCTTCACTTTTGATTGTATCTCAACCAAACTGATACAGTAGTTAGATATCCATGAGAGCTCAGTTCCTTTCGTAAACCAGCCAGATCCGCCCATGCAAGACTGGATTATGGCCCTTGAAATTGTCTAAATTGCTATAATTGAGCATGTGAACACAATAGAGGCTCCATTTACTATCTGATTTTCACCAAACTTAGATAGTAGTTAATTATTGATGAGAGCTTGGTTCCTTTTGAAAATCAGCCAGATCCGCCCATGCAAGACTGGATTATGGTCCATGAAATTGTAAAAATTGCTATAATACAGCTTGTGAACACAAAAGAGCCTCCATTTACTATCCGATCTTCACCATACATACATGCTCTGGATTGAAAATGACCAAAGAACCATACCAGTAGAGCATAGGCCCTCGTGGGCCTCTTGTTTCTAAAATTTGACGTAGTAATCCAACGTGACCCAGTTCTGGTATATATCATTAAGACGATTGATTTAATGAACTTTCATGAATATTGAATAAATTACTAGGTATACATATGCTAGCAATGCTATGGTTGAATTGAATTTAAACAATTTTTTAACTCGAACATGCTTACTGATGTAAAACGTGTGTTAACCAAAGAGTATTACAATGTACAATGTATTTATTATTGAAGGAAATGTCTCAGAATTTGCAAACAAATCAAGTACCAAATATATGATATTGGAAATACATACATTGCAGATTAACTTTTTATCATGCAATGAGCAGATTACGTATAACACGTATGACGTAATCTCTAGAACATCTTTTCTGAAACATAAATAAGCGGTTCCACCAGAAAACCAACTGTTTTGACTGTGAAAAGCATCGACTTGGATCACCCTAAGCATGCTGCGCAGGCTAAACCGGACAGACACGTTTCGACTCCTGTGAATTTTCTGTTTCAGTCGGAACTCTTTAGCTTCCGTATGACGTGTGTACACAATGTAATTCGGCGCGTATTTGAGCACGTGCGTGACGTCATTCTTTTTTAGGTGACGTTATTTATGAATGAGCTTTTGTTATTGTGAATGTAATTTCTTAAAACTAGTAAGAATGAGTGTAGATTTACCTGAAAACTGAATTTTAATTGCAAGTTAAATAGAATATTACGTCCCTGACTTTCGACATTAACTATATCAGACACGGCTGTGAGAAAGGATAATTGTCTCGCCATAGGCTCGCCAATTATCAATTCTCCCAACCTCGTCAGATAATATTAGTTATTTGGTCTGTTACTGACCCACTACGGAAAAATAGGGGGTCTGTGGAATTTATAGGGGGCGAGGCGTTAGCCGAGTCCCCCTATACATTCAACATACCCCCTATTTTTCAGTAGTGGGTCAGTAACAGACCAAATAACTGATTTATTTCATCGACCACCTTTCATGAGCAAAAAAAAATGATACTCTTTCATTTACATTAACATTTACAATATTTCTAGATGAAATTTACGGGTTTTGGCGCCAAATCACTAGCGTTATGACGTCAAACCGATGACGTGACGTCATTTTCCTAGTATTTGGTCCCAGTATTTTTAAAATTCCTAGTACTAAACCCACTTTAATAATGAAATGAAACAATATCAATTTGTTTTGTTCATGAAAGGTGTTTGATGAAATAAATCAGTTATAAATGGTCTGTTACTGACCCACTAAGGGGAAAAAAAAAAATTAACAAGCGTAGGACATGCATTATTTTTATACATTCATTGATTTTTTTTTTCTACGGAAAGGGAAGTTACTTTGCATGATATTCAACTTCGTAGTCGTTATGATATATATATTGTAAACAAATCGCTGTTAAAAATATCAAGATATTATACAGTATATAGATCTATTTTAACATAGGCAACTGAAAAAAACTTCCAGTCAGCTTGATCTGAGAATAGAAGCCATATTGAATTTACTCACCCCCTATGGAATTTACTCACCCCCTATAGAAATATAGGGGGTGTGCACGTGACAGGCTTTAACCAATGAAATTGCTAGAATTTCGTGGGAGGCGAAATAAAGTTCATATATTACGTCAGGGACATAATATTATCTATATTAAGACACAGCATGATTATTCCGCATACTTCATATCTCATATGATGTGCTTTTCGTGAGTATTTTCATTGATGGTTAAATCTGCTCACAAAATGGTTAATAACTCGAAATGGCAAGGATAAATGAATTCTAAATCATCAACATGAAGGTCATCTTTTGTCGTTGATTAACGATTAAACTAACAGTTTGATATCTTCTTTGCCGAGCCCCAGTAGCTCAGTCGTTAGCAGCGCGGGCTGTCAATCTAGGTGTTGTAAGTTCGAATCCCAGCTTGGCCAAAATTCTTTCCGATGTTTGACAAAAGTCACTGTAACATGCGTCATTTGTCTTTCAACAATGGGCTTACAGTCTATGTGGAAAAGCAGTCAGTTGCTTGGAAAGTCTGTTGTGTTGAGTACTGGTATGAAAAAGCCAGGAAACGCATGAATAGGTGAACTGGCCGCCGTGAATATGACTGAAAAATTGTTGAAAACTGCGTTTAACCCAATCAATCAATCAACTGATATTTTCTCTCAACAGAGCTAAAGGGAGAGATAGTCGACCACTACAATGACAAGGGTTACTGTGTATCATCCATACCGGTTCTCGAAGATGGCGATGAGGCACTCGTAGATGATTTCTTCATTATGCCAGAGATGAAACGTGTTAAGCCTGCAACCAACCAAAGCAATGTCGACAGTATATCATCGATTCATGGATTGTTTCTAAAGGATAAACAACGGATTAGAAACGTTTGTATTGTTGGTGAAGCAGGTCGAGGTAAGACTACACTTTGCCAAAAGATGATTTCATCCTGGTGTACGATTCACAGAAACAAAGAAACTACAACTGACAGTGAACCAGCAAATAGAAGTTTTGATAATGATGACCAACAGTTTCTAAAATCATTCAAATTTCTATTTTATATACCTCTTCGTAACCATAAGACGTCAAATGTTGTTGAAATGATAAAAAACGACTTGGTCAGAACAGGCTTGCACGATTTGTTAGATGAAGTCTTGGGCAAGGAATCTGATTCATGTTTAGTCATTCTTGATGGGTTAGATGAATGGACTGCAGAAAAAGACTATACAGGCACATTACCGCACCTTGATCCAAGAGAGAAGTTCTCTGTTATGATAACCACCAGACCGTGGAAACTCGAAGTTCTTCGCCCAAAACAACCTGATATTGGACAAGAAATTGCACTAAACGGAATTTCAAATGAGAAACTGTTTGTGGAGAATGTGCTTAAAGTATTGGGCAGGAAAGTACACAAAGAAAATAAAACATCTGACTCTTTTGTTCATCACATTAGATTGAACAAGATGACGAATTTAATAGGGATTCCGTTGATTTTTACACAACTTATTTGTATGTGGTATGATGATTTATTAGATTGTCGTTACACGCAAACACAAATCTACTTTGAAATGATAGAGTATTTGTTTTCCGTGGCAGACGGACGTCAACAAAGCCTAGGTCAAACAGTCATACCTGATTCACAGGTTTCAATTAAACATAGTTCAATACACTCACTACCCATATTCAAGGGTCGTACTCATTGCCAGAAATACGGTCAACTCTTAGTCAACCTGTCTGAATTAGCTTATAGCACCTTATTCAAAGAGGAAAGAGAGAACGCCCTAGTGTTTAAGCATTCTCTGTCTGAAATACATAATTTAACAGAAATAGATGTTCAATTTTGTTTGAATGTTGGTTTACTTTCACAAGCAAAATATTGTAGCAAAGTAACATCTCCTTCAAAGAAGTTGTCTTTTCTCCACAAGACTTTTCAAGAACTGTTGGCAGCTATGTATATTGCTAATTTGGATGATGACGGTCTTAAGTCAATGTTACAAACATTTAAATGCTTGAATGTTGTACGTGAAATGGCACAGGTATTGATATTCCTTAGCGGAATGAGGCCAGAATGTGTTGGTGCTTTAAGTAGGCAGATTGCTGAACTAGCAGATAAAGACGAAAGAGTGCTTAAAGAGAGACAATCACTGTTTTCTGAGTTTTCTGAATTTCTTCTTCCATCGATTCTCGGTCATAATGTATCTTCATCCATTCAGAGAGTCTTGTCGGATTGCATTAAAGAAGGATATAAAGAGGGAAGGTTTCCGGGTGGGCTCGTGTTGCATGATATGGTTTTAATAAAGGATGTTTTTGATGATAATGATGATTTTGATGTTTTTGCAGCTAATGTTAAATCTGTGCTGCAGCGTCTAAATACAACGAATATCAAGTCACTCTCTGTTGATTCTGAAATGTTGAAGGATATTGATGGACAAACAAGAAATATTGTCAAATTACGTGTAACTAATGTTTCTTCACAGAGACGTGTCATCGATCTTACTAGTTTAATAAAAGGATGTGTGCCATCTCTGGTATGTCTACATGTAGAAGGATGGGATATAGAAGGATGGGGTTCTTCGGATACTTATGTGAATATGGATGATTTTATATCTACAATACATACATTGAATCATATAACCTGCATTGGATTAGAAAGAATTTATCTCTCACATTCAAATATTGAGAATTTAGCAAAATACCTATCAGGGGGTACACAGTTAAAAGAAATAAGGCTCATGTGCATACAGTGTATCAGTTGTGAACAGAACCAGTGTTTTTATAAGATAGACCTGTTACGCCATAAAACGCTGAATTATTTGTACTTGAATGATCTGGAGGGTCACGTTGAAATAGGTCAAGGTATACCTTTGACGGTATGTGAACTTGGTAGTGTGAACATTGGGATGTCCTTTGTGGAGTGTTTGGAGAACTCAACAAGTCTACAAGTACTCCGGTTGGGTAATATATTTTTGCCCCGAGTTATGGAGACGAATTCATCCATATACACTGTTTATCAGAAGATGTTGGGTGTAGTCCTACCAACATTGAAGAACTTGCGCTATTTAGTGCTATGGGGTATTGACTTCGGACAAGAATTGTTGAATTGTTCACAGCTGACAAGTCTTGAAAGGATACGGCTCATCTCAGTAACAATGACATTAAAGTGTGTACAATGTTTGGTTGACAGTCTGTCTCAGACAAACAACGAAATATACATTAGTATGATGGGTGTAACAGTTAATCCTAAACACGACCTGTCCGCAGTAAAGGAATACATCTTGGATAAATGGGGGATTGGTTTTATTCAAGAGGATGGTGATACCGGAACATTTACTATAGTACTATAGTAGATACAATAGATTTTTCTAGGACTCCATACGTACAGACGGACATCGAAGACTGATGAGACCGTGTGGATACAAAGGTTCGTCCGAGTTTTCACTCTACGCAGATGCAGTGAGACCCGAAATCGACAGACGCGGTTTAAATGTATTCATTATCGATGATAAACCACAACAAAATGCAATTCTGATTTTACTGATAAGGTTTATAAAGGGTCACATATTTCTGTCCTTTTCCCACAATGTTTTCAAGTCATCTCCTGCAGAGGAGTCTAAATATGTTTATAATTGTGAAGGGTTTAAGGGGATTGAACTAAATTGGAAGTGTGTAAAGACTGGGATAAGTCGATGTGGTTTTTTTTTCACAAAATGTCATCTGAATGAGTGTTTTGTTCGAGTTGAACGACATATTCGAATGTTCACATCTTTGCAAAATAAGGGAATTATGTTTAAATGAAATTGTTATCGTTGAAAAGAATAAAAACTAATGCTGCAAAAGGAGAATTTGCTCAATAAGTGTGAAAGGCAAGCTATTTTATCATTTAGTTAATGGAACAAAACTATTCTCTACGAAAAACAGCCGTGGCCTAGTGGTTAGCGTCGGCGATTTGGAGCCGGGCGTCCCGGGTTCGATCCCCAGTCGCGGCACTGTGGTGGTCTTTGTCTAGTGCCATTGTACAAGGCACATTTCCTAGCCTATATCTGGTTTGTTTAGCCAGGGATCATGAATAAGTGAACTTTCGCCGTGATATAACTGAAATAATGTTTAAAACGGCGTAAAACTTCACCATAACAAACAAATCATTCATTCATAACGTTGTTAATGTATGCATATACAATGTATTTATTTGTTTGTAGGAAGAAACTGTGTACAGTTACTCAATAAAGAATACATGTACATATACATGTGTATATCTATCTATATATCTGATCACATTCTAGCCTAGCAACCGTCTTTGAAGCCCTCGAAGAATAACACTTTCCCATGTGTAGACACATGTCTTCTTTTTGACTCGTAGTTGAAAACAGTATGGCATAAGGAGATATTGCTCATGATGAGCAGTTTCTTCTTTTTCGTAATGTTTTACAAAAACCGTCGGTCTCATAGAAGAGAGTTTAAACACAGATCAGAATTGCGAATTTTACTGTCTGATCTAAAGTACACCGGGATTACAATGTCCGCTTTTCGCCTCGGTGATGTGTAGTGGTCCTCCTCGGTTCCGGGATGTCGTGGGTTCGATCCCCGGCAGGGTCATACCACAGACACTTCCAAACAATTGTAGTAATGGCTGCCCTCCTTGGAGCTCAGGGTTGCGGGGTTCGCATTACGACTGACTGGCTTGTAGACCAGTACAGTTAAGAACATCACGACATTGACAATCTGAGCGGATCGTGAGCGTGATTGGAACGAAGTTGGAACGCTTTAAGAGCGGAACGGAATTTTTCCCTCTGAACGAAACAATCATAATGAATGAAATAATCTAATCCCATGAATGCTTCGCTCATTGAGCAGTTGCAACGATTTACTAGATAAATTGTTTACGAAACTACTTTTGATAAAAAAGAAACGTTCCCAGTAGGCGTAAAAAGGCAATCACAATTTGAGAGAATGAACGTTTAAGAGTGGTGGAACGTGAGCGGAGCGGAACTGAACGGAACGGAGCGGAGAGTGAACGGTCAATTTCAAGTTCTTAACTGTTTACAGTTAAAAACAGCATGGAATTGACAATCAAGTCTGGATTCAAACTCACAACCCCTGGATTAAACAGTCGTTCGAACAGAAAACCAACCCAATGGATTCTGCGTAATGTATCGACCCAGATCAGCCTGCGCAGCCCGCGCAGGCTAATCTGGGCAGACACATTCCGTCTCAGGGAGATAGAGTAATGAGTCCTGAAACACAAAATCCGCAGGAGACGAAAGGTGTATGTCCGTGTTAGCCTACGCTGCATGCTTAGGCTCATCCTTTGGATACTTTACGCAGAATCCATTATGTTGATTTTCTCGCGGGACGGCTCACATATTCTGCGAGGGAAATCATTTTTCTATCTTCGCAAAATGGTCCTTGGATATTTTTGAAAACCGTATTGTGTTAAAGGGGATTCAACGTTTCGATCTGATTCTCGTCGTATTTACAGATGACGACTGTTTCAATTTTAACAGTCTTATTAACAAACGTCGTCTGCTAAAGAGTCGCCAGATGACGACTGTATCAATTATACCCATCGTATTTACAAACGTCGTCTGCTAAATAGTCGCCAGATGACGACTGTATCAACTATACCCATCGTCTGGTAAAGAGTCGCCAGATGACGACTGTATCAATTATACCCATCGTATTAACAAACGTCGTCTGCTAAAGAGTCGCCAGATGACGACTGTATCAACTATACCCATCGTCTGCTAAAGAGTCGCCAGATGACGACTGTTTCAATTGTACCCGTCGTATTTACAAACATCGTCTGGTAAAGAGTCGCCAGATGACGACTGTATCAATTTTACCCGTCGTATTTACAAACGTCGTCTACTAAAGAGTCGCCAGATGACGACTGTATCAATTTTACCCGTCCTATTTACAAACGTCGTCTACTAAAGAGTCGCCAGATGATGACTATCAATATTACCCGTCGTATTTACAAACGTCGTCTGCTAAAGAGTCGCCAGGTGACGCCTGTATCAATATGACCCGTCATATTTACAAACGTCGTCTGCTAAATAGTCGCCAGATGACAATTGTATCAATTTAACCCGTCGTATTTACAAACATCGTCTGCTAAAGAGTCGCCAGGTGACGCCTGTATCAATTTTACCCGTCGTATTTACAAACGTCGTCTGCTAAAGAGTCGCCAGATGACAATTGTATCAATTTAACCCGTCGTATTTACAAACGTCGTCTGCTAAAGAGTCGCCAGATGACGAATGTATCAATATTACCTGTCGTATTTACAAACGTCGTTTGCTAAAGTGTCGCCAGATGACGACTGTATCAATATATCCCGTCGTATTTACAAACGTCGTCTGCTAAAGAGTCGTCAGTTGAGGATTGTATCAATTTTACCCGTCGTATTTACAAACGTCGTCTGCTAAATAGTCGTCAGTTGACGATTGTATCAATTTTACCTGTCGTATTTACAAACATCGTCTGCTAAAGAGTCGCCATGTGACGCCTGTATCAATTTTACCCGTCGTATTTACAAACGTCGTCCATTGCCTCTCACCTCTGATTTATGTGAGAAAGTAGTCAGTGGCTTCGAAAGAACGTTGTGTAAGTACTGGTGTGGAAAAGCCAGGAAAACATGGGTAGGTGCACTGACCGCCGTGATATGACCAAAGCTGTTGAAGGCGGCATTAAACTCCAAACAAACAAACAAACAAATTACAAACGTCGTCTACTAAATAGTCGCCAGATGATGATTGTATCAATTTTACCCGTCGTATTTACAAACATCGTCTGATAAAGAGTCGCCAGATGACGACTGTATCAAGTTTACCCGGCGTATTTACAAACGTCGTTTGCTAAAGAGTCGCCAGATGACGACTATCAATTTTACCCGTCGTATTTACAAACGTCGTCTGCCAAAGAGTCGCAAGATGACGACTGTATCAATTTTAACCGTCGTATTAACAAACGTCGTCTGCTAATGAGTCGTTATATGACGAATGTATCAATATGACCCGTCGTATTAACAAACGTCGTCTGCTAAAGAGTCGTCAGATGACGACTGTATCAATTTTACCCGTCGTATTTACAAACGTCGTCTTCTAAAGAGTCGCCAGGTGACGACTATCAATATAACCCGTCGTATTTTCAAACGTCGTCTGCTAAAGAGTAGCCAGGTGACGACTGTATCAATCTTACCCGTCGTATTTACAAACGTCGTCTATTAAATAGTCGCCAGATGTCGACTGTATCAATTTTAACCGTCGTATTTACAAAGGTCGTCTGCTAAAGAGTCGTCAGATGACGAATTTATCAATATGACCCGTCATATTTACAATAGTCGTCTGCTAAAGAGTCGTCAGATGACGAATTTATCAAAATGACCCGTCATATTTACAAAAGTCATCTGCTAAAGAGTCGCCAGTTGACGAATGTATCAACATGACCCGTCATATTTACAAACATCGTCTGCTAAAGAGTCGCCAGGTGACGCCTGTATCAATTTTACCCGTCATATTTACAAACGTCGTCTGCTAAAGAGTCGCCAGTTGACGAATGTATCAACATGACCCGTCATATTTACAAACATCGTCTGCTAAAGAGTTGCCAGGTGACGCCTGTATCAATTTTACCCGTCGTATTTACAAACGTCGTCTGCTTAAGAGTCGCCAGATGACGACTGTATCAATATTACCCGTCGTATTTACAAACGTCGTCTGCTTAAGAGTCGCCAGGTGACGCCTGTATCAATTTTACCCGTCGTATTTACAAACGTCGTCTACTAAAGAGTCGCCAGATGACGACTGTATCAATTTTACCCGTCGTATTTACAAACGTCGTCTGCTAAAGATTCGCCAGATGACGATTGTATCAATTTTACCCGTCGTATTTACAAACGTCGTCTGCTAAAAAGTCGCCAGATGACGACTGTATCAATTTTACCTGTCGTACTTACAAACGTCGTCTGCTAAAGAGTCGCCAGATGACGACTATCAATTTTACCCGTCGTACTTACAAACGTCGTCTACTAAAGAGTCGCCAGGGGACGACTTTTAATATTACCCGTCGTATTTACAAACGTCGTCTGCTAAAGAGTCGCCATGTGACGACTGTATCAATATTACCCGTCGTAGGCTATTTAAAAGGTTCGTCTACTAAAGAGTCGCCAGATGACGAATGTATCAATTTTACCCGTCGTATTATCAAACGTCGTCTGCTAAAGAGTCATCAGATGACGAATTTATCAATATGACCCGTCATATTTACAAAAGTCGTCTGCTAAAGAGTCGCCAGTTGACGAATGTATCAACATGACCCGGCATATTTACAAAAGTCGTCTGCTAAAGAGTCGTCAGGTTTAGCACGGCAACAGTTTACTGACTTTTTGTGAGTCTCTTCAAGAATACCTCTGTATCTCCATAGCTCTGCCCCGTAATATAATATTGGTTCTACCGTTGTACAACGAGGAGGTTTAGCACGGCAACAGTTAACTGACTTTGTGTGTGTCTCTTCAAGAATATGTCTGTATCTCCATAGGTCTGCCCTGTAACATAATATTGGTTCTACCGTTGTACAACGAGGAGGTTTAGCACGGCAACAGTTTACTGACTTTGTGTGTGTCTCTTCAAGAATATATCTGTATCTCCATAGGTCTGCCCCGTAACATAATATTGGTTCTACCGTTGTACAACGAGGAGGTTTAGCACGGCAACAGTTTACTGACTTTGTGTGTGTCTCTTCAAGAATATATCTGTATCTCCATAGCTCTGCCCCGTAACATAATATTAGTTCTACCGTTGTACAACGAGGAGGTTAAGCACCTCGACAGTTAACTGATTTTTTGTGTGTCTCTTCAAGAATATGTCTGTATCTCCATATGTCTGCCCCGTAGTATAATATTGGTTCTACCGTTGTATCAAATGTTTGAAAATAGTCCCTGTAATCCAAGGCTCCAAAACGAGGTGGTTTAGCCCTTTCCCTCATATATTTGCTTCCTGACGCCTATGCAACCAACGACTTTTGAACAAATTGTGACAAAAGTAGAAATTGCTGAAAACGAGCAGTTTCTACTTTTGCCGCAATGTTTTCAACTTTTTCAGTATTTAAAGCTTCATTTCAAAAGATTTTCTGTGTTTTGTCTATATGAAACTATCAGATGGGCTTACTAAAAAGGTACCATTTTTCCCTTTGTCTCAAAGGACCACCATTTCTAAACACAACTACCTTTATCTTTTTCTCAAAGGACCACCATTTCTAAACACAACAGTTACTACTGTACATTTATTTTTGTTTTTAAATTTACGGATATACCAACCTGTTTGAAGTCTTCTGTTTTAGTTGTCTCTGTAATAGTGCGACTCTATCAGCTGGGCTTGCTAAATCAACTAAGAACATTACAGCTATAATATTAGGAATGGAAGTGGTTGTTAAAATACCTGAGTTACATTAATTCTAAACAAATTGCCAACTTAAATCGCATCGACGGGTACTGTGTGTGCGTTCGAACAAGGGAAGTAACTAGTATGGAAATCTTCTACTTTTACGCAAGAGGTATTACTCTTGTAAGGGCAAACGAACGTCCTGAATCATCGGATGGCTTTTGACAAATCTGACGTTTTTCGCTAAGCCATACTTCCGGTAATGTTCGCTTGAAGATCCGGTTGGATTCTCAGTTGTATCATACCAAAGACTTTGACAGATGGCAGTTATAGTGGCTTCCCTCCTCCGCGCTTTGGGATACGCTGACTGGTACACGTGTGTGTGTGGATAAGTATAACTGCGGTGACTGGTACACGTGTGTGTGGATAAATATAACTGCGGTGACTGGTACACGTGTGTGGGGATAAATATAACTGCGGTGACTGGTACACGTGTGTGTGGATAAATATAACTGGGGTGACTAGTACACGTGTGTGTGTGGATAAGTATAACTGCGGTAACTGGTACACGTGTGTGTGTGGATAAATATAACTGCGGTGACTGGTACACGTGTGAGTGGATAAATATAACTGCGGTGACTGGTACACGTGTGTGTGGATAAATATAACTGCGATGACTTGTACACGTGTGTGTGTGGATAAGTATAACTGCGGTGACTGGTACACGTGTGCGTGGATAAATATAACTGCGGTGACTGGTACACGTGTGTGTGTGGATACATATAACTGCGGTGACTTGTACACGTGTGTTTGGATAAATATAACTTCGGTGAATGGTACACGTGTTTGTGGATAAATATAACTGCGGTGACTGGTACACGTGTGTGTGGATAATTATAACTGCTGTGACTGGTACACGTGTGTGTGGATAATTATAACTGCGGTGACTGGTACACGTGTGTGGATAATTATAACTGCGGTGACTGGTACATGTGTGTGGGGATAAATATAACTGCGGTGACTGGTACATGTGTGTGGGGATAAATATAACTGCGGTGACTGGTACACGTGTGTATGTGTGGATAGATATACTTGCTTAAATGGTTATCTACACAGAAAACCTGATATAGCTGTATCACGGTTGAAAGTGACTTAAAACACCATTCATTTCAATTTCATTCAATAATTGCTCTTTCATCTATGGAGGTTTTGAACACAAAAATTAACTTAATGGTTTCAGAGTTGTCTGCTGCAGACTTGTTGTATGTGGAAAACGGTTAAATAACATGGGCATTAGTAGCACTACTCTTAACTATTTGTGTCCGAAGATGCTTCTGTTTACTTGTAGGCGGACAGAAAAGGCCCACCGTCGGCTTCAATGTTCGCAAACAAATCCAATGCTTCATTCCGCTATAAGCTATTAAGTTTTACTTATTTTCTGTATCAAATTGCAAGCAACAGTCTAATGGTGACATATCAGATACTAGGTATAAGGCATGTCCCGGTGGTTTTGGGACTAAATGAGGTGTTTTGGATGTACCCAACCCTACTAAGGTAATGTACGCGTCCTTTCCAACGAAAATGGATCTTGTGTGTACATCGGTGTTACACACTGAGTGTATCACATCCGGATTCCCAGTTTCTATATAGCCGAACCCCGGTAGTTCAGTAGTAAAAGGGATCTCGTGTGTACATCGGTGTTACACACTGAGTGTATCACACCCGGATTCCCATGTTCTATATAGCCGAGCCCCGGTAGTTCAGTAGGTAACAACCCGGATTCCCATGTTCTATATAGCCGAGCCCTTCTAGTTCGGTAGGTAACAACCCGGATTCCCATGTCTCTATAGCCGAGGCCCGGTAGTTCAGTATGTAACAACGAGGGCTGTCAATTCCCGGTTCTCTGACAACATGCTTTCTGACGTTTGACAAAAGTCAATGTGACAAGCGTCATTCGTCTTCTACCAACAGGCTAACAGTTTATGTTGAAAAGCGGCCGGCTGCTTGGAAATACTGCTGTATGGAGTACTGATGTGAAAAAGACTGGAAATACATGGGTAGCTGAACTGGCCGCCGTGATGAATATATCTGAAACATTGTTGAAAAGGGCGTTAAGCCCCAATCAATCAATCAACCTGGTCTCCTATACTGATTTACACCTGTCAGATGCGTGTACATAGTGTTCTATATCCGTCTATCTATCTTGCTTGATTAGTAAACCTTCTCCAATAAGGAAATTATTAATAATTAAAATAAACATAAAATAAATTCGTCCGCCTCGGGTGCGGGAGGTACGATAAGTTCGATCCCCGACCTGGTCATACCATAGACTTACACAATGGTATTAATGGCATCTTGGCGCTCAGGGCTGCGGGGTTAGCATTACATACCATAGACTTACACAATGGTATTAATGGCATCTTGGCGCTCAGGGCTGCGGGGTTAGCATTACATACCATAGACTTACATAATGGTATTAATGGCATCTTGGCGCTCAGGGTTGCGGGGTTAGCATTACATACCATAGACTTACACAATGGTATTAATGGCATCTTGGCGCTCAGGGCTGCGGGGTTAGCATTACATACCATAGACTTACACAATGGTATTAATGGCATCTTGGCGCTCAGGGTTGCGGGGTTTAGCGTTACATACCATAGACTTACACGATGGTATTAATGGCATATTGGCGCTCAGGGCTGCGGGGTTAGCATTACATACCATAGACTTACACAATGGTATTAATGGCATCTTGGCGCTCAGGGTTGTGGGGTTAGCGTTACATACCATAGACTTACACAATGGTATTAATGGCATCTTGGCGCTCAGGGTTGCGGGGTTAGCATTACATACCATAGACTTACACAATGGTATTAATGGCATCTTGGCGCTCAGGGTTGTGGGGTTAGCGTTACATACCATAGACTTACACAATGGTATTAATGGCATCTTGGCGCTCAGGGTTGTGGGGTTAGCGTTACATAACAAAGACTTACACAATGTTATTCATGGCATCTTGGCGCTCAGGGTTGCGGGGTTTAGCGTTACATACCAAAGACTTACACACTGGTATTAATAGCTTCTTGGCGCTCAGGGTTGTGGGGTTAGCGTTACGACTGACTGGCTGGTGTCATGATAAATGTACCAGCAGCACTGGTAAAATTACCCAGGAAACGCCTTGAAATGACTGAAACATTGTTGAAAGCGGCGTAAAATAACAAATACTCAGTCAATAAATCTAAATAAACGTCATACATACTTAGGCACAAGTTTAACCCATTGGTGGAAGATGCATGACGTTTGTAACAAATCATTTAACCTTCTATCACCTACAACAAATACTGAGTCAATACATCCAAGGAAACGTCATACATACTTAGGCACAAGTATAACCCATTGGTGGAAGATGCATGACGTTTGTAACAAATCATTTAACCTTTTCACACCTACAACAAATACTCAGTCAATAAATCAAAGGAAACGTCATACATACTTAGGCACAAGTGTAACCCATTGGTGGAAGACGCATGACGTTTGTAACAAATCATTTAACCTTCTATCACCTACAACAAATACTCAGTCAATAAATCCAAGGAAACGTCATACATACTTAGGCACAAGTTTAACCCATTGGTGGAAGACGCATGACGTTTGTAACAAATCATTTAACCTTCTATCACCTACAACAAATACTCAGTCAATAAATCAAAGGAAACGTCATACATACTGGGGCACAAGTTTAACCCATTGGTGGAAGACGCATGACGTTTGTAACAAATCATTTAACCTTCTATCACCTACAACAAATACTCAGTCAATAAATCCAAGGAAACGTCAAACATACTTGGGCACAAGTTTAACCCTTTGGTGGAAGATGCATGACGTTTGTAACGAGTCAATCAACCTTTTCCCACCTACAACAAATACTCAGTCAATAAATCCAAGGCAACGTCATACATACTTAGGCACAAGTTTAACCCATTGGTGGAAGACGCATGACGTTTGTAACAAATCATTTAACCTTCTATCACCTACAACAAATACTCTGTCAATAAATCCAAGGAAACGTCAAACATACTTGGGCACAAGTTTAACCCTTTGGTGGAAGATGCATGACGTTTGTAACGAATCAATCAACCTGTTCCCACCTACAACAAATACTCAGTCAATAAACCCAAGGCAACGTCATACATACTTAGGCACAAGTTTAACCCATTGGTGGAAGATGCGTGACGTTTGTAACAAATCATTTAACCTTCTATCACCTACAACAAATACTCAGTCAATAAATCCAAGGAAACGTCATACATACTTAGGCACAAGTTTAACCCATTGGTGGAAGCTGCATGACTTTTGTATCAAATTATTTAACGTTTTCCCACCTACAACAAATCTGCAGCAGACGACTTCGTAAACAGCTATGCAATAACACGATAATTCTCTGTAAAGGAAAGTACAATAATTGAATAAAGTTGAAAGCATTGTGATAAAAGGTAAACCTGCTCGGTATAAACTTTCTAGCATTTGATAGTTACCATAGTGTGGTTAAAAGGAAGTTCCATACCTTTATAGATACATTATCGATATTATCCAATATCCTTAAAACTTGGAATATCTCTGATGTCAAGGCCTTCAAAAGACAAGAATGCGAGTGTTATTGACACCAAATGACGTCGAAATGACGTCTTTAAATCATCCTATTTTTCGGGGTCATGTTCATTCATCGGGAATTGTGACTACAGCTTTTCATAATTTGACTTTCCTTTACTAAGTGAATAGTTGCCGTCTGGATAATAACATGTTTCAACAATATTTCAGTTTTATCACGGCGACTGAACATTTTCATGAATCGAAATTTTCCTATTGGCGATCATGTCCTTTAGGTGAATTGTTTCCACATGTTTCCACGTGCGAATTTTATAACATATCGACTAATAATCAACGGCAACAAACAGATTATTCAAGTTCACATTCCGATCTTAATCACTTACAAATTATAATTACAACAAAAGATAACACAAAAGAAAAAGAAAGAAATGACAATAAATATGGAACATCAAAAGAAATGGACTGCTTGCCATCAACAAACGATAACTCCGTTTACATTATTTTGCATTGTAAATAGAGTGAACTCCCTTCGGAATGATTTGACGTTCCGTCACTTGCCTAACTCACACAACCGGCACACACTATATTAGCGGCGTAATGTTTAGATTGAGTGTGATGTCCGTGTTCGATCCCCGATCGAGTTGTACAAACGACTTTAACCCTTCCTACATACAGACGCTTTCTGACACATCTGCAACTGACAACGTTTGAAAACATTGTAGCAAAAGTAGAAATTGCTCCTGATTAGCAATTTCTCATTTTGTCACAGCGTTTTCAGATCTTTTCAGTAAGAACACTTTCAATTTAAGCGGTTTTCCATATTTTTTGCAGAGATGTTTTCAATGTCGTCTGCTGTATATTTGTTGTATGAGGGACATGGGGTTGGTCTGCTGTACATTTGCTGTATGAGTGGACTTGGGGGTTAGTCTGCTGTATATTTATTGGAGTTGGTCTGCTGTACATTTGCTGTATGAGTGGACTTGGGGGTTAGTCTGCTGTATATTTGTTGTATGAGGGACATGGGAGTTGGTCTGCTGTACATTTGCTGTATGAGTGGACTTGGGGGTTAGTCTGCTGTATATTTGTTGTATGAGGGACATGGGAGTTGGTCTGCTGTACATTTGCTGTATGAGTGGACTTGGTGGTTAGTCTGCTGTATATTTGTTGTATGAGGGATATGGGGGTTAGTCTGCTGTACATTTGTTGTATGAGGGACATGGGGGTTAGTCTGCTGTATATTTGCTGTATGAGGGACATGGGGGTTAGTATACTGTATATTTGTTGTATGAGGGATATGGGGATAAGTCTGCTGTACATTTGCTGTATGAGGGACATGGGGGTTAGTATACTGTATATTTATTTTATGAGGGATATGGGGATAAGTCTGCTGTATATTTGTTGTATGAGGGACATGGGGATAAGTCTGCTGTACATTTGTTGTATGAGGGACATGGAGGTTAGTATACTGTATATTTATTGTATGAGGGATATGGGGATAAGTCTGCTGTATATTTGTTGTATGAGGGACATGGGGTTGGTCTGCTGTACATTTGCTGTATGAGTGGACTTGGGAGTTAGTCTGTTGTAGATTTGTTGTATGAGGGACATGGGAGTTAGTCTGCTGTACATTTGTTGTATGAGGGACGTGGGATTTAGTCTACTGTAAATGTGTTGTATGAGGGACGTGGGGGTTAGTCTACTGTAAATTTGTTGTATGAGGGACGTGGGAGTTAGTCTGTTGTAGATTTGTTGTATTTAAAAGGGACGTGGGGGTTAGTCTACTGTATATTTGTTGTATGAGGGACATGGGGGTAAGTCTGCTGTAGATTTGTTGTATGAGGGACGTGGGGGTTAAATACGGTAGTACCTGTAGTTGCTTCCCTATTCGGCACGCGGGGTTTCGAGGGTATGAGCGATAACACTGAAATACAGTTAAAGGTTGCCCACCAACTCTTTCTCGCAACAAAATATCCACAGCAGACGACTTTGATTTTTTTTTTGATTTTTTAACAATTATGGACACTTTATATGAAATCAAAATTATTGAATAAAGTGGAAAATATTTTGAAAAGGCAGAAATAGTTCATAATGAGCAGTATTTCCTTTTGACATAATGCCTTACAAACTCGTCTGCTACGGAGGCGCCAGAAAACGTCTATAAATGGGAAAAGTGTTCACCAACAAACAAACATCACTTCGAACAACCCGGCATAACTCGACTCAAATACGATAATGTACTTTTAACCGACTTGACCAACAAACGGACATCACTTCAAACAACCCGGCATAACTCGACTTAAATACGATAATGTACTTTTAACAGAGTTAACCAACAAACGCACATCACTTCAAACAACCCGGCATAACTCGACTTAAATACGATAATGTACTTTTAACCGAGTTGACTAACAAACGGACATCACTTCCAACAACCCGGCATAACTCAACTTAAATACGATAATGTACTTTTAACCTGGTTAACCAACAAACGGACGTCACTTCAAACAATCCGTCATAACTCGACTTAAATACAATAAAGTACTTTTAACCGAGTTAACCAACAAACGGACATCACTTCAAACAACTCGGCCTAACTCGACTTAAATACGATAATGTACTTTTAACCGAGTTAACCAACAAACGGACATCACTTCAAAGAACCCGGCATAACTCGACTCAAATACGATAATGTACTTTTAACAGAGTTAACCAACAGACGGACATCAATTCAAACAACCCGGCATAACTAGACTCAAATACGATAATGTACTTTTAACCGAGTTAACCAACAAACGGACATCACTTCAAATAACCCGGCATAACTCGACTCAAATACCATAATGTACTTTTAACCGAGTTAACCAACAAACGGACATCATTTCAAACAACCCGGCATAACTCGACTCAAATACGATAATGTACTTTTAACCGAGTTAACCAACAAACGTACATCACTTCAAACAACCCGGCATAACTCGACTCAAATACGATAATGTACTTTTAACCGAGTTAACCAACAAACGTACATCACTTCAAACAACCCGGCATAACTCGACTCAAATACGATAATGTACTTTAACCGAGTTAACCAACAAACGTACATCACTTCAAACAACCCGGCATAACTCGACTCAAATACGATAATGTACTTTTAACCGAGTTAACCAACAAACGGACATCACTTCAAACAACCCGGCATAACTCGACTCAAATACGATAATGTACTTTTAACAGAGTTAACCAACAAACGGACATCATTTCAAACAACGCGGCATAACTCGACTTAAATACGATAATGTATTTTTAACCATTTTGACCAACAAACGGACATCATTTTAAACAACCCGGCATACCTCAACTTAAATACGATAATGTACTTTTTACCGAGTTCACCAACAAATGGACATCACTTCAAACAACCCGGCATAACACAACTTAAATACGATAATGTACTTTTAACCGACTTGACCAACAAACGGACATCACTTCCAACAACCCGGCATAACACAACTTAAATACGATAATGTACTTTTTACCGAGTTCACCAACAAATGGACATCACTTCAAACAACCCGGCATAACTCAAGTTAAATACGATAATGTACTTTTAACCAGGTTGACCAACAAACGGACATCACTTCCAACAACCCGGCATAACTCAACTTAAATACGATAATGTACTTTTAACCTGGTTAACCAACAAACGGACTTCATTTCAAACAACCCGGCATAACTCGACTTAAATACGATAATGTACTTTTAACCAGGTTGACCAACAAACGGACATCACTTCGAACAACCCGGCATAACTCGACTTAAATATGATAATGTACTTTTATCAGAGTTGACCAACAAACGGACATCACTTCAAACAACCCGGCATAACTCGACTTAAATACGATAATGTACTTTTATCCGAGTTGACCAACACACAAACATCACTTCAAACAACCTGGCCTAACTCGGCTTAAATACGATAATGTACTTTTAACCGAGTTGACCAACAAACGGACATCTTTTCAAACAACCCGGCATATCTCGACTTAAATATGATAATGTACTTTTAACTGAGTTCACCATCAAACGGACATCACTTCAAACAACCCGGCATATATCAACTTAAATACGATAATGTACTTTTAACCTGGTTGACCAACAAACGGACATCATTTCAAACAACCCGGCATACCTCAACTTAAATACGATAATGTACTTTTAACCGGGTTGACCAACAAACGGACATCACTTCAAACAACCCGTCATAACTCGACTTAAATACAATAAAGTACTTTTAACCGAGTTAACCAACAAACGGACATCACTTCAAACAACTCGGCCTAACTCGACTTAAATACGATAATATACTTTTAACCGAGTTAACCAACAAACGGACATCACTTCAAAGAACCCGGCATAACTCGGCTCAAATACGATAATGTACTTTTAACAGAGTTAACCAACAAACGGACATCACTTCAAACAACCCGGCATAACTAGACTCAAATACGATAATGTACTTTTAACCGAGTTAACCAACAAACGGACATCACTTCAAATAACCCGGCATAACTCGACTCAAATACCATAATGTACTTTTAACCGAGTTAACCAACAAACGGACATCATTTCAAACAACCCGGCATAACTCGACTCAAATACGATAATGTACTTTTAACCGAGTTAACCAACAAACGTACCTCACTTCAAACAACCCGGCATAACTCGACTCAAATACGATAATGTACTTTTAACCGAGTTAACCAACAAACGTACATCACTTCAAACAACCCGGCATAACTCGACTCAAATACGATAATGTACTTTTAACCGAGTTAACCAACAAACGGACATCACTTCAAACAACCCGGCATAACTCGACTCAAATACGATAATGTACTTTTAACCGAGTTGACCAATAAACGGACATCTTTTCAAACAACGCGGCATATCTCGACTTAAATATGATAATGTACTTTTAACTGAGTTCACCATCAAACGGACATCACTTCAAACAACCCGGCATATATCAACTTAAATACGATAATGTACTTTTAACCTGGTTGACCAACAAACGGACATCATTTCAAACAACCCGGCATACCTCAACTTAAATACGATAATGTACTTTTAACCGGGTTGACCAACAAACAGACATCACTTCAAACAACCCGTCATAACTCGACTTAAATACAATAAAGTACTTTTAACCGAGTTAACCAACAAACGGACATCACTTCAAACAACTCGGCCTAACTCGACTTAAATACGATAATGTACTTTTAACCGAGTTAACCAACAAACGGACATCACTTCAAAGAACCCGGCATAACTCGACTCAAATACGATAATGTACTTTTAACAGAGTTAACCAACAAACGGACATCACTTCAAACAACCCTGCATAACTAGACTCAAATACGATAATGTACTTTTAACCGAGTTAACCAACAAACGGACATCACTTCAAATAACCCGGCATAACTCGACTCAAATACCAAAATGTACTTTTAACCGAGTTAACCAACAAACGGACATCATTTCAAACAACCCGGCATAACTCGACTCAAATACGATAATGTACTTTTAACCGAGTTAACCAACAAACGTACATCACTTCAAACAACCCGGCATAACTCGACTCAAATACGATAATGTACTTTTAACCGAGTTAACCAACAAACGTACATCACTTCAAACAACCCGGCATAACTCGACTCAAATACGATAATGTACTTTTAACCGAGTTAACCAACAAACGTACATCACTTCAAACAACCCGGCATAACTCGACTCAAATACGATAATGTACTTTTAACCGAGTTAACCAACAAACGGACATCACTTCAAACAACCCGGCATAACTCGACTCAAATACGATAATGTACTTTTAACCGAGTTGACCAACAAACGGACATCTTTTCAAACAACCCGGCATATCTCGACTTAAATATGATAATGTACTTTTAACTGAGTTCACCATCAAACGGACATCACTTCAAACAACCCGGCATATATCAACTTAAATACGATAATGTACTTTTAACCTGGTTGACCAACAAACGGACATCATTTCAAACAACCCGGCATACCTCAACTTAAATACGATAATGTACTTTTAACCGGGTTGACCAACAAACGGACATCACTTCAAACAACCCGTCATAACTCGACTTAAATACAATAAAGTACTTTTAACCGAGTTAACCAACAAACGGACATCACTTCAAACAACTCGGCCTAACTCGACTTAAATACGATAATGTACTTTTAACCGAGTTAACCAACAAACGGACATCACTTCAAAGAACCCGGCATAACTCGACTCAAATACGATAATGTACTTTTAACAGAGTTAACCAACAAACGGACATCACTTCAAACAACCCGGCATAACTAGACTCAAATACGATAATGTACTTTTAACCGAGTTAACCAACAAACGGATATCACTTCAAATAACCCGGCATAACTCGACTCAAATACCATAATGTACTTTTAACCGAGTTAACCAACAAACGGACATCATTTCAAACAACCCGGCATAACTCGACTCAAATACGATAATGTACTTTTAACCGAGTTAACCAACAAACGTACATCACTTCAAACAACCCGGCATAACTCGACTCAAATACGATAATGTACTTTTAACCGAGTTAACCAACAAACGTACATCACTTCAAACAACCCGGCATAACTCGACTCAAATACGATAATGTACTTTTAACCGAGTTCATCAACAAACGGACATCACTTCAAACAACCCGGCTTAACTCGACTCAAATACGATAATGTACTTTTAACCGAGTTCATCAACAAACGGACATCACTTCAAACAACCCGGCATAACTCGACTCAAATACGATAATGTACTTTTAACCGAGTTGACCAACAAACGGACATCATTTCCAATTTTTGGTGACACACACACATACCAGTGTTCAGCAAATACGAGGACACAGATGCACTTAGAAGTAATACCAAAGACTATACAAATGGTAGTAATAGCAACCTTCCTTGGTACTCAGGGTTGTGGGGTTAGCATAACACCAGACTGGCTGATGTCAGGATAAATGGACCGGTAGTACTGGTAACTTTTCCATGAAATGCCGTGATATAACTGAAAACATGTTGAAAGCGGCGTTAAACTCCAATAAATCCTACTGAATGTGGCATGCTCGATGTATTCTGATAACAGCAGTTGATACCGTCGTTATAAATGGACTGAACGGTCGTGGGCTCGAAGAAAGGAAAAAAACGGCCCTTCCATTTTTCCGATTCATAAAGCGATTGTGACATGCGTTGTTCGTCTTCAGCCAATATAAGTGTAATATAAGTCTATGTTGGAAAGTTGCCAGTTGCATAGGAAGAATGCCGTGCAAGAGGGCCAATAATTATGTGAGTAGAATAACTGAAACACGTACTAGAACATGTATATAGCTAACATCGACGTGGAACTATAAATTCACTCCATTTTCATGTTTATGATGCCAAAAGAGATATGCTGCAACACCAACTGTCGCTTGGAGCGGATTGGAATTTTGAAACGGCAAGTTCACAAATTATTTGCATGATGAAATCAGTACAGTTAATATCCACATTGTTACGTTGTTATTTATTACTTCACATCAGTATGCTAAAAGACAGAACTATTTTACTAATGATGACGCATCGACCAATTTCCCCCAAGCGATTTCCTTATTCGCTATTCCAGTTTAATTTTTACATAATTATCATAAGATGTATCGGTGTATATAACTAAAGCTTCTACAATATTGACATTATATTGTGATTTTCAACATTGTGGACTGCGTAAAGTATCGACCCGGATCAGCCTAAACATGCCGCGAAGGCTGATCCGGATAGACACTTTTCGCCTCCTGTGGATTTTCTGTTTCAGGAATCCTTACTCTATACCTCTATATGTGTCGCCCCTTGGCAGTCTGCGTGGACTGCGCAGGCTGATTTGGGTCGAAACATTACGCAGAAGCCATACTGGTAGTTTTCTCAGCTTTCAACTACATTTCAGTTATATAAAACGGCGTGTTGAATTACGTACTCGGGAAGATAGTGATGCAGTGGTAAAGCGTCGGCATCTCATACCAAAGGTCTCGTGTTCGATTCCCGTGCTGAGCGGGCTCTGCCTTTGGCGGGATTTTTCAACACATACGTCGCGAGTACTGGTTTTAAAGGCAGAAACTCGATCGTGAATAATATAAGCTGAACATTTTAATCAGTTTAACATAAGTACGGACATCAACCTCATTCGGACATAAGTCATTAAATATCCCCCGCAACCTTGAGCATCAAAGAGGGAAGCTCCTTCTTTGGTGGGTTAGCATATTTTCTACGAGAGACCATGGATTAAACCTTTGTGTCTCCGGCACGAGGCGGACGCTCTAAAGACTGACCACATCGGTGGTGTAGTGGTAGAGCGTCCATCTTGGGTGCGGGATGTCGCGGGTCTGAACCCTGGCCAGGTTATACCAAGTTTTTTTCAAAAATGGTTATTATATCCCCTTCCCCTCCCCCTTGGAACTCGGGATTGTAGGGGAAGCATAACGACTGACTCGTTGGTGTCAGTATTAATGGCCAATAGTAATGGTAACTTACTCAGTAAACGCCATAAGTAATATTACTTAAAACATGTTGAAAACGGCGTAAACGCAATACAAAGTGTTTAACTGATACGGTATTTTAGATTCGTATGTGCATTGGATATATGCATTTGAAAAAATTGTTATATTTGCATCGTGAGATAGAAAGTGATTGCTCGCTTAGAGAAGTTGGTATTTCTTCCACAATATTTCAAAACGTTGTCTTCAAGAAACTGCTGTCCAGGTTTATTAAAGGAGAATAAATATCCTTGTCAATTTTGATACCTATATCAATGCCCAAATGTCAACGTAGAATCTATGTATCATAATTAAACTTAAATAAATGTGAACAACGCAACGAATTAATGTTATATACGAGCAAGGCAAAAAGGTCCATAGCCATCGGATTATTTATGGACATACGAGGGCTGTTCAAAATGTTTGAGAAAACCAATTTTGTTTGAATAGTGTTTTACGCCGTTTCCCACAGTATTTAAGTTATATCGCGAGCGTTTCCTTGGTAATTAAATGGTATTATATATCCTGACACCGGTGCATCAGTCGTTATGCTATCCCCGCAATCCTAAAAGAGGACACTGCTACCATTGTTATTCAACCCTCTCCCACCTACAACGCATCTGTAGCAGAAGACTTTGAACTTATCTGGACAAAACGGTGAAAAATCTCCATAATTGAGAGACGAATTTTTAAATAGAGTTGAAAACATTGTGACAAAAGGTGAAATTGCTCATCATTATCATATACAGGGTGTCAGCAGAATGAATATCATTATCATATACATGGTGTCGCACTTTCTCCATTTGTCGCAATGTTTCCAAAAGTCGTCTGCTGCAGATGCGTCAAAATGCGGCTAAATGTGGTAAAGGGTTAAATACTTGTAATGACTCGACCTCTGATTAAAAAAAATCATATACAGAGTGTTGGAAGAATGTGTATCATTATCATATACAGGGTGTTGGCAGAGTGAGTATCATTCGCATATACAGGGTGTTGGCAGAGTGAGTATCATTCGCATATACAGGGTGTTGGCAGAGTGAGTATCATTCGCATATACAGGGTGTCGGCAGAGTGAGTATCATTATCATATACAGGGTGTTGGCAGAATGAATATCATTATCATATACAGGGTGTCGGTAGAGTGAGTATCATTATCATATACAGGGTGTCGGCAGAGTGAGTATCATTATCATATACAGGGTGTTGGCAGAATGAATATCATTATCATATACAGGGTGTCGGCAGAGTGAGTATCATTATCATATACAGGGTGTCAGCAGAATGAATATCATTATCATATACAGGGTGTCGGTAGAGTGAGTATCATTATCATATACAGGGTGTTGGCAGAGTGAGTATCATTATCATATACAGGGTGTTGGCAGAGTGAGTATCATTATCATATACAGGGTGTTGGCAGAGTGAGTATCATTATCATATACAGGGTGTTGGCAGAGTGAGTATCATTATCATATACAGGGTGTCGGCAGAATGAGTATCATTATCATATACAGGGTGTCAACAGAGTGAGTATCGTTATCATATACAGGGTTTTGGCAGAGTGAGTATCATTATCATATACAGGGTTTTGGCAGAGTGAGTATCATTATCATATACAGGGTGTCAGCAGAGTGAGTATCATTATCATATACAGGGTGTCGGCAGAGTGAGTATCATTATCATATACAGGGTGTCGGCAGAGTGAGTATCATTATCATATAGAGGGTGTCAGCAGAGTGAGTATCATTATCATATACAGGGTGTTGGCAGAGTGAGTATCATTATCATATACAGGGTGTCGGCAGAGTGAGTATCATTATCATATACAGGATGTTGGCAGAGTGTGTATCATTATCATATACAGGGTGTTGGCAGAGTGTGTATCATTATCATATACAGGGTGTCGGCAGAGTGAGTATCATTATCATATACAGGGTGTTGGCAGAGTGAGTATCATTATCATATACAGGGTGTTGGCAGAGTGAGTATCATTATCATATACAGGGTGTTGGCAGAGTGTGTATCATTATCATATACAGGGTGTTGGCAGAGTGAGTATCATTATCATATACAGGGTGTCAGAAGAATGAATATCATTATCATATACAGGGTGTCGGCAGAGTGAGTATCATTATAATGTACAGAGTGTTGGCAGAGTGAGTATCATTATCATATACAGGGTGTTGGCAGAGTGTGTATCATTATCATATACAGGGTGTTGGCAGATTAAGTATCATCATCATATACAGGGTGTCGGCAGAGTGAGTATCATTTCTATTTGTACAGGGTGTCGGCAGAGTGAGTATCATTATAATGTACAGAGTGTAGGCAGTGTGAGTATCATTATCATATACAGGGTGTTGTCAGTGTGAGTATCATTATCATATACATGGTGTTGGCAGAGTGAGAAGTATTATCATAAAAAGGGTGTCGGCAGAGTGAGTATCATTATCATATACAGGGTGTTGGCAGTGTGAGTATCATTATCATATACAGGGTGTTGGCAGAGTGAGAAGTATTATCATAAAAAGGGTGTCGGCAGAGTGAGTATCATTATCATATACAGGGTGTCGGCAGAGTGAGTATCATTATCATATACAGGGTATCGACAGATTGTGTATCATAGTATATATACAGAATATCCACATAATGAGTATCATTGTTTGTATACCGGGTATCAACAGAGTGTGTATCATTGTTTATATACAGGGTATCGAGAGACTGAATATCTTTGTTTATATACAGGGTATCGAGAGAGTGTGTATCATTGTTTATATACAGGGTATCGACATAGTGAGTATCATTGATCATAAACAGGGTATCGGCAGCGTGTCTATCATTTTTTGCATACAGGGTATCGACAGACTGAATATCATTGTTTATATACAGGGTATAGACAGAGTGTGTATCACTGTGTATATACAGGGTATCGACAAAGTGAGTATCATTGTTTATATACAGGGTATCGAGAGACTGAATATCATTGTTTATATACAGGGTATCGAGAGACTGAATATCATTGTTTATATACAGGGTATCGAATCGAGAGACTGAATATCTTTGTTTATATACAGGGTATCGAGAGAGTGTGTATCATTGTTCATATACAGGATATCGACATAGTGAGTATCATTGATTATATACAGGGTATCGACAGCGTGTCTATCATTTTTTTACATACAGGGTATCGACAGACTGAATATCATTGTTTATATACAGGGTATAGACAGAGTGTGTATCATTGTTTATATACAGCGTATCGACAGAGTGAGTATCATTGTTTATATACAGGGTATCGAGAGAGTGAGTATACTTGTTTATATACAGGATATCGACAGAATGTCTATCATTGTTCATATACAGGATATCGACATAGTGAGTATCATTGATTATATACAGGGTATCGACAGAGTGTCTATCATTTTTAATATACAGGGTATCGACAGACTGAACATCATTGTTTATATACAGGGTATCGACAGACTGAATATCATTGTTTATATACCGAGTATCGACAGAGTGTCTCTCATTGTTTATATACAGGGTATCGACAGAGTGAGTATCATTGATTATAAACAGGGTGTCGGCAGAGTGAGTACCATTGTTTGAATACAGGGTATCGACAGAGTGAGTTCCATTGTTTATATACAGGGTATCGACAGAGTGAGTACCATTGTTTATATACAGGGTATCGACATAGTTAGTATTATTGTTTATATACAGGGTATCGACAGAGTGTCTATCATTGATTATATACAGGGTATCGACAGAGTGAGTATTATTGTTCATATACAGGGTATCGACAGAGTAAGTATCATTGTTTATATACAGGGTATCGACAGAGTGTCTATCATTGTTTATATACAGGGTATCTACAGAGTGAGTATCATTGTTTATATACAGGGTATAGACAGAGTGAGTACCATTGTTTATATACAGGGTATCGACATAGTTAGTATTATTGTTTATATACAGGGTATCGACAGAGTGTCTATCATTGTTTGTATACAGGGTATCGACAGAGTGAGTATTATTGTTTATATACAGGGTATCGACAGAGTAAGTATCATTGTTTATATACAGGGTATCGACAGAGTGAGTATCATTGATTATATACAGGGTAAAAATCAATTTACATGAGAAAAATTGAGACATTAGACTACACACAAAGTATTGATTACAGAAGACTGGTTTCGATGCATCAAAATACTGTTTGGGAAAGGGTTAACATGTTATGGTACTGTAATGTATTCTATACCATATGAGCATCTAGGACTAGATTATATGTTGACTGACGTAGTCTTCACAACTTTACACAAATGCAAATACAGTAAGACCAACAATAGCTAGAAGCGGCTCACATTTAAAATAAATCTTGACCCCCCGGTTTTAACTCGTATGTTTGCTAAAATTATATAATTCCTAATTTGAAGATTAGATATCGTGGCAAATAACTGCTGATCTTGACCGTTTCTTTTTTTTCCACAAAGGTTTCAACTATTTTCAATAATTATATCTTCATTAACAGAGATGAAGTCTGTTTCAAGTTATTCAAAATGTGCCTGAAAGGGGGAAAGAGCAAGAGATTGCCTGTAGTAAATCGTTTAAATATCTAGAGTATGGTATTAATTGACTTAGAGCAGGTTTGAAAGCATTGTGTGAAAAGGAGGTTTTGTTCATTGTTAGCAATGGCACCCTTTTGCACATAATTTTCAATATTCGCCTGTTATAGTATCTTTCACAGACGCTTTTTGGCGGATATGCAGCAGACGACATTTGAAAACATAAATATAGATATTATAAATATGTTTCGCAAAAAAGGGGCATTGTACTCATCACGTAAGGATCAATCTTAGATCAGATCCGTTTACCCTCATAACGTAAGGATAAATCTTAGATCAGATCTGTTTACCCTCATAATGTAAGGATCAATCTTAGATCAGATATGTTTACCCTCATAATGTAAGGATCAATCTTAGATCAGATCTGTTTACCCTCATCACGTAAGGATCAATCTTAGATCAGATCTGTTTACCCTCATCACGTAAGGATCAATCTTAGATCAGATCTGTTTACCCTCATCACGTAAGGATCAATCTTAGATCAGATCTGTTTACCCTCATCACGTAAGGATCAATCTTAGATCAGATCTGTTTACCCTCATAATGTTGTCGACTGAATGTGTCGGCCCGGATCAGTCTGTCCGGACTGCACAGGCTGATCTGGGTCGATACATTACGCAGAGGCTTTAATGTTGGTTTTCTCGCGTGACGGCTCATATGATATTGGGGCCACGCAAACCGAAATTCGAAGTTCAGAGTTTGACTTCTTATATTCATTGTAATTACGGTAAAATGACATCCTTGGTAAAGTAACTTTTGAGTCATACCTACTGTTCAGGCGCTTCAATGATTCTTGAACTTATAACATGTAGAGAAAGGAATACCCACGATCAGATTAGAGGTGGTCCAGTTGGATCTCTGTGTGGGGACTTTCATGCGAAATCGTATGAACTTAAAAAGTACGGACTTCCCTTAGGGCCGTCGTGTTTTCGCGCTGTCCCCCTAAGGGCAAAATCGCGTAAACATGATACATTGACGCGAAAAAAACGATGTGAAAAATATCGCGTTTTCGTGCTATTAATATCGTGTTTTCGCCCTTCTGACCGCGAAGCCGAAAACGTGAAAACACGATATTAAAAGCACGAAACGCGATATCTTTTGCATCGTGTTTTTGCTCTCTCTTATCGTGTTTTCACGTTTTCGCATTCGCGGTCAGTAGGGCGAAAACAGGAAAACACGATATTAATAGCGCGAAAACGCGATATTTTAATATTGCACTTTCGCCGTCCGGTTGGACATGCGTAAACTTGGAAGACGAATTAGACTCGCGCATCAGGGAGTACTTTTCAGCCGGTTTAGCATTATCTGAAGCGCTGACCTTACTAGAAAATAAACAAAATAACATTATGATTTTGTTTATGTTTGACTTGGGGCAAAGTGTTCAAAATGGTAAATGCTTAAAAACAAACATGTTCTTGACTCAAAACAGATATTTCACTGCCCATACTGGGGTATCGATATAGCGGTCCCGGGTTATCTGATCGGGTTCCGGCATATATATAACTCCATAATTTGTTGTTGCTGTTTATACATATCCAACCGGAAGGCGAAAGCGTGAAAAGACAATGCTTTTCTATTGCATTTTCGTCTTACGGTAAGGTCAGCGTTTCAGTTAATGAAAAACCGGCTGAAAAGTACTCCCTGATGCGCGAGTCTAATCACAGGCGTCTGAATTTCTATTACAGCCAAAAATTTGAAAGATCAAACAATACCTCGTTAAAATACTAAAGAAGTCTCTCTATATTGACTATACGCATCATAATGATCGTAATGGTAATTTGGGGAATCCCGCACGTGTTACTATAAATAGCCCCCTCTATACGTCCATATAGTGTAATAATAATGACAAGGTGTGCAACGGCAGTTTACCCCCTTGCTCGATTCGGGCAATAATTTCCGCAGAAAAACGTCTAAAACGACCTTGTCCCAGGTAGAGACAGGTTCATAAATGATTTTTCTCATGATCCACCACATCAATGTTTGCCAACCGACCAATACGCCGGCGATTTTAAGCTTAATGTTCATTATATTTGGAAATTTGTAGTTGTCCTGCCCGCCATGCGCTGACGTCACAATAATCACGTTCCGTAGCGAATATTTACGCGAAATGACGCGCTTTTTTAGAATATTGTACTTGAGCAATGTTTGTTGGAGTTGGCATTTAATCATTTTTCTTCCAAAAATAATATTATTTATAAAAAAACCGGTATTTATTTGTACGTTTTGGAAAGAAGTATAAACAATATTTTTTAGACCATGTTTTAAATCTTTGTTTGATTAATCTGTCACTGCAGAATGTTGCAAATTGTGACGTCAGCGCATGGTCAGATCATTATGATGCGTATAGTCAGGGACGTAGATCGTATCTACGTCCCTGGTATAGTCAATATAGAGACACTTCTTTAGTATTTTAACGAGGTATTGTTTGATTTTTCGCATTTTTTGCTGTAATAGAAATTCGGACGCCTGTGGTCTACGCATGTCCAACCGGAATGCGAAAGTGCAATATTTGAATATCGCGTTTTCGCGTTTTCGCGCTATTAATATCGTGTTTTCGTGTTTTCGCCCTACTGACCGCGAAGGGGAAAACGCGAAAACACGATAAGTGAGCGCGAAAGCACGATGCGATATTGCCTTTTCGCACTATTAATATCGTGTTTTCGCGTTTTCTCCTTCGCGGTCAGTAGGGCGAAAACACGATATTAGTAGCGCGAAAACGCGATATTTTTCGCATCGTGTTTTCGCGTCAATGTATCGTGTTTTCGCGAGTTTGCCCTTAGAGCGACAGCGCGAAACCACGATGGCCTTAACGGGATTCCGTAATTTTTAAGTTAGATCTGTTTAACCCGAAATCCTTGATATACGGAGTTCTGTATCAATGCCACAGCCTGACATGAAATACAATCATTGAACACAATAATAACACTCAATGATTTTTCAATCTTTATAAAATCAAATATAATTCTGGAAAAATAAAACTACTTATATCACAATAAAGCCGTCCCGCGAGAAATCCAACTTTATGGCCTCTGCGTAATGTATCGACCCAGATCAGCCTGCGCAGTCCGCGCAGACGGATCCGGGTCGACACATTCCGTCTCAGGAGGGAAAGAGGTATAGAGTAATGACTAATGAAACAGAAAATCCACAGGAGGCGAAAAGTGTCTATCTGGGTAAGCATGCGCGGCATGCTTAGGTTGTTCCGGGTCGTTACTTTTGCGCAAAATCCACAATGTTAGTTTTCTCGCGGGACGGGTCAATTATCAACATGCATGTTTAACCCTTACAACCTACAACAATTATTCAGCAAACGAATTTATAAACATCTAGACAACATATAGAAAACCTCTATAAAGCAATGTATTACGTAAGAATGTAGTTGAAAACGTTGTGGCAAAAGGAGAAATTGCTCATTATCCTCATTATACTTATCCCACAATGTTTTCAAAAGACGATTGCTGCAGTAGAATCAGAAAGCGTATGTATGTGGGAAAGTGTTAACAGAGTTACCCTCCATGGTGTTCAGGGTTGCAGAGATTGATTGATTGATCGATTGATTGATTGATGATTGATAATGGATTGATTGATTGATTAATTGATTGATTGGGGTTTTAACCCCATTTTCAACAATTTTTTCAGTCATATCACGGCGGCCAGTTCATTTTCTCATATGTTTCCTGGTTTGCTCACACCAGTACTCCACACAACATATACTGTCTAAGCAACTGGCTGTTTTTCAACAAAGACTGTTAGCCCATTGGTGAAAGACGAATCACGCTTGGTCACAGTGACTTTTGTCAAACGTCGGAAAGAATGTTGGCCGAGCCGTGGTTCGAACTTACAACCCCTGGATTGAAAGCCCGCGTCGCTACCGACTGAGGGGTTGCAGAGATACCACTACGATTAATAATCCCGTGCCAAGACAAGTATATAATTTTCCGGCAAACGCCGTGTTATATGTAAGCATTGGTCAACATTCTTTCCCACGTTTGACAATAGTCACTGTGACAAGCGCCACTCGTCTTTCACCAATGGACTAACAGTCTATGTGGTAAAAACAGCCAGTTGCTTTGAAAGTATGTTGTGTGGAGTACTGGTGTGATAACGCTAGGAAACACACCTGTAGGTGATATGTCCACCGTGATATGCCTGAAACATTGTTGAAAACGGCGTTAAACCCAAAATAACTAGAATCTTTGATATATACAATCTTGAGTCTCTAGTCCATAGGCAAAACAAATGTGTCCCATATGTAATTTTTTGTATACTCTTTGAAACTTTCAGTGATCATTTTTAGACTATCGGGGAACATGAAAACCAATGTTGGCAATTTTGCATAATCCCTCAATAGCGGCCATCTTGGATTTCAAATGTATCCCATATCAACAATCGGCCAACCCGACTTGGTTTCACCATTTGTTAAGTTATATCACGGCGTTTTCTGTGTAAGTTACCAGCACGTCTGGTCCATTCATCCTTACACCAGCCAGTCAGTCGTATGCTACATGTAACCCCACAACCCTAAGCGCCAAGGAGAACAGCCATTACTTTCATTTCTGTTGTACAAGTCTTTGGTATAACCCGACCGGGGATCGAACTCGCAACCTCCCGCATCCGAGAAGACGCTCTACCACTACACCACACAGAGGTGGTCCTATATATATGGAACATACTACAATACCTCATAGTTACGGCACGAGACGAGAGTTGTTTAATGTCACTATAATGATCACGTGATGATCAGGGTACCATATAATAGTGACATATATATATATTTATTACATGACAATGCTTGTATCCGATGTAATATACCCATTATGTATTTCTTTATATATGACACGTGTAATATAACATGACCGAATCACTATGTGTGTATTCATCCGCGATGTTTTACAAAATGGCTGAGAACGTGTATCGGATAAACACAAACGTCAGGATAGATGGACGAGGTAACGGGACCATTATCGGTCACAAAAATATATTTCTGTGTGATTAGTTACCAGTATGTTAAGTATTACATGTTGGGAAACGATTTTCTTTTTGTGTTTCGTCATGTGATAAAAAGAATCTGACATTCGTTGTCTTTTCATAAAGTTTTATTAAACTCATCCAAGAAATTTGATATTAAGCTCGCCAATGGCTCGCTTAATAACGAATTTCTTGAACTCGTTTAATAAAACTTTATATAAAATGACAACTTATGTCAGATCCTATATACATATATAAATGCTTAATATAAATGCTTGGAAATACGATTCATCAAACATTGATTTAAAGAAAGAGACTTTGAATCTAAACCCTATATTTTTAATGCAAAAGACGCATTCTAAACTGGTTGTTTCAACATGCAGGAACACCCGTTTTGAATGAAGCATTCCGAATATAATAACTGGCATTTCGTTTGAGTTAAGCTTCACACAATATTTTTCTCAGACACGTCATTTCCGCTTTCACATTTGTCAATATCTGTGATTGTTTCAACCTTTTCTGCGCTGATGACATCATTGTCTTTAATTTCTTTGTTTTCTTTAATGTCTTTATTTTCCAGTGTCCTCAACGGTTGTTGGAATGCATTATTGTCCAGAAAACCGTTTAGAATTCCCCCCATAGCCATAGAAGCCATTGATACCAACGAGGATTTCTTTTTGTTGAAATCTGAAATAAAATAAATGAAACACGGTATTGCAACGACACCAGGTTTTCTTTGTTTAACCCTTGCCCACATACATCTCATATACAGCTGAAGATACTTGGTTAAAGATATTACAAACCCCATCGAATGAAAATTGAATCGTTTACTAAAATTGAAAACATTGTGATAAAAGTAGACATTGCTCATTATGAGCAATGTCAACTTTTGTCACAATGATTTCAAAAGTCATCTACTGTAGGGGCGTCAGAAAGCGTCTGTATGTGAGAAAGGGTTAAGTGACACATGTGATCAATTTAAGTCGCGTCATGCGATTTGAAGTATTAATACATATACGTACAGTTAAGACTCGGGTAAGTCTGTGATGACGTACATGTACATGTTTACCTTAGTCTTCGCAGTCCGCATGTACGTGTATGTTACTTACAGCATATTCTTACAAAAGGCTAGTCCACTGCGCTCAGGAGTATGGGATTAGCATTACAACAACTGACTTACTGGTGTCAGGATTAATGGACCAGTAGTACTGGTAACCTATCCAGGAAACGCCTGGATATATGAAAGCGGCGTAAAACACCAAACAAACAAGCAAACAAAATGCTAGAAGTGTAGGGCCACCTCTTGTACTTCGATATAGATTTTTAATGAGTGTTTATTAAAAGTGATAATGAAATAAACACGAATGAGATAGTCTATGTATACATAAAGTGATGAGTTGCTCGGTATATTTCAAAAACAATGTTCATGACATTTGCCGGTTTGGGTGCCGAAGTTACTGACGTTATATATGGTCAAGTTACTAACGTTATATATAGTCAAGTTACTAACGTTATATATGGTCAAGTTACTAACGTTATATATGGTCAAACAGCTGACGTGACGTCATTTTTATAGTTTGGTTACCGCGTTGAACCAAAGACTTGAGGGTAAAACGGGAAACCAAACTAGCAGTGTCATATGATATTTAAGTAATGGGAGTTGACACTCACAGAGAGGTCTTTTTGCGACTTAACGTTTCCGATATCAACGAAAACGCACCTCAATCCAGCGAAACGTTTGTCAATTATCGCGTTAATACATTGAACCATACTCGGTTATAAACATCGAACTCTACTCGGTTATAAACATCGAACCTTACTCGGTTATAAACATCGAACCCTACTCGGTTATAAACATCGAACCCTACTCGGTTATAAACATCGAACTCTACTCGGTTATAAACATCAAACCTTACTCGGTTATAAACATCGAAACCTTACTCGGTTATAAACATCGAAACCCTACTCGGTTATAAACATTAAACCTTACTCGGTTATAAACATCGACCCCCCCCCCCCCCTACTCGGTTATAAACATCGAACTATACACGGTTATAAACATTGAACCCTACTCGGTTATAAACATCGAACCCTACTCGGTTATAAACATCGAACTCTCCTCGGTTTTAAACATCGAACTCTACTCGGTTATAAACATCGACTTCTACTCTGTTATAAACATCGAACCCTACTCGGTTATCACGTTAATAACCCGAACCCTACTCGGTTATAAACATCGAACTCTACTCGGTTATAAACATCGAACTCTACTTGGTTATAAACATCGAACTATACTGTAGTATAAACATCGAACTCTACTCGGTTATAAACATCGAACTCTACTCGGTTATAAACATCGAACACTACTCGGTTATCACGTTAAAACATTGAATCATACTCGGTTATCACGATAACACATTGAATGCTACTCGGTTTTCTGTTCTAGTATGTATCGAATGCAAGGCGGGTCTCAAATTGGTAAAGACATGGTTAAACAATTTCAGATAATCGTGCTCAGAACTTGGGTTGATCTGTTTGAAAAGCCGCGTGCACATGTGCTATTGTGGGTTGTACTGAAACGTTTTGCGGGTCACTTTGTGTAGCGGTCAGAATGTCCACCTCTTCAGCAGGAAGCACGTGTTCGATCTCGGAACAGTGTCATACAAATTACTGTTAAAATGGTGACTTCATTCCTTGTTTCTCAAGACTGCATCCTGGAACAGCGTACCGACTATGCATCGGTGTAGGTATAAATCAATACCGAAATGCTTATCATATTTTCAGGAAACGACGTTATATTACAGAAATACTGTTTAAAGCGGCGTTCAAGCCCGTTTAACCATAAATAAAAAACATCTTGTACATACGTGTATGCTGTACTATTTTCCATTGTGGTATTCCTTCCGTTTCCATAAACTTTTCAACTTTTTTCAAATGTTCCTGAAATTTAAAATGACATGGATATTTTTCTTCGTTAACAAAATGTTATTGAGAATGACAGTAAGTACCGGAATTCTACAGAATACATAAATGTGAAGCAAAAACCGGCATGACGAGCAATTTGACTATATCAACCCGAGCTATATCGTTGAGAAAAAATAATACATATGTAACCCGGGTTCACAGAAAACGTAGATGTCTTTGGGAGTTTGTATATTTTATATTGTGATACTTGTATACGAAAGCCTGTAATGTACAACATAAAAGTATTTACAATCAATAAAAAATAAAAAAATATACAACGGTACCTTACATAATTATTAACCCTTTCCCTCATACGACAATTCTGCAGCAGACGACTTTCAACATATTTTGTCAAAAAGTGAAAAATCTCTATAATTGAATGGATAACCTATGACGACAAGTGGAAAACATTGTGGCAGAAGGAGAAATTGTTCATTTTGAGCAATTTCTTCTTTTGTCACTATGTTTTCAAAAAGCCGTCTGCTGCAATACAATACAATATTTAAAGTTTGAAACTTAAAACCTACCAGGATTAAGCCAATAGTTTATAATACAAGCACTAGTTTTCAATAGTTGTTTTTGCGTCCGTTCTCTCTCGGTGTGGCTTTTGGCCTAACACAGGCGGGAAGAAGATTGATTACAAAAGGGTAAAAATTGTCCCTAATCCAGGGTTTTCAAAATAGGTTTTGAGTTACAACCGTTTCACACCAAGCCCTCGACATGTATCGATAATGAGAGAGTATATACTAGTCTATCTTTGACCCTATCACGGAAAACCTATTGCAATACATTTGAGCCGTTCCACGAGAAAACCAACATTATAGACTTTGCATAATGTATCGATCCAGACCAGCCTAAGCATGCCGCGCAGACAGAAACTTTTCCTCTCCTGTGGATTTTCTGTTTCAGAACGCATTACTCTATATCTCTATACCCCTGAGACGGAATATGTAGACCCGGATTAGCCTGAACGTACTGCTCAAGCCGATCTGGGTCGATACATTCCTCAGAGTCCATAATGTTGGTTTTCTTGTGGAACGGGTCATTTATATTCAGTCATGCACGTATTAATGTCCATAAATCGCTGTATTGCTGTTAGAATGTTTGTAATAGGAATAGCAATCTTGCGAAGACGATCTCTCAACTCGTTTACACCAATGTCTGATGTAGTGTGTTGTACTTGTCAGATATGTTTATTTCGTTGTTTGTATGGTGTTTTACGTATTTGTTTATTTCGTTGTTTGTATGGTGTTTAACGTATTTGTTTACTTTGAAAAGCATCAATAGAATTACTTTATTCATTACCATGTATGTTAAATAGTTGTTGTTGTTGTTGTTTTTTTTTTTTTGTTTTTTCAGATTCAGAATATTTTATTGACTCAAACACAAAGTTTATGGTCAATTACAAATATACAAGAAAAAAATATATATGTGTGTATCAAGGAAAGAATGGTCTGAATATAGTTTTATAGGACAAACTGCTTTGTCATATTAGAAGCTTTAAAAAGGTAATAGCCAACTATACCATGCAGATGAATATGTAGTAAAAGACAAGTATGTTAAATAGTGTATGTCATGCACAATGAGCTTATACGCTTGTGTTGTAAATAAACTTCTATTCTGTTCTCTGCCCTGTCGCTTTCAAAGAAAATCCAGGTTTACATCACGGCGTTTTCTGAGTAATAAATACGTTACCCGTACTACTGGTCCATTCTTCCAGACCCTATTATAAATCCACGGTAATGAACAATTCATCACCGGTAGTGCAGATCTATATTGTAAACCAACAATATTTTGCCTCTGTGCAATGTCCAACATATATCAGCGCGTTAATGTAGATTGATTGATTGGGGTTTAACGAAGTTTTCAACAATATCACGTCAATCAGTTCGCCTACACATGTATCTTCTGGATTTCGTACATCATTGCTCCACACGAATGTATTTCCAAGCAACTGGCTGCTTTTCCACTTAGACTGTTAGCCCGTTGGTGGCAGACGAATGACGTTTTTCGCACGCATTTAAATTTGTCAAAAGTCGGAAAGAATGTTGGCCATAATGCTTTAAAACTCAAAACCCCTGCATTTACAGCCCGCGTCGCTACGCACTGAGCCATCGGGGCTAGGTTTAAATTATATTAGGGTTTCACAATTATATTATTGTTTATATACAGTCATGGTATCAACATAAAGCTAACACTGGTAACGACCAGTGAAGAACAGGGGGCTAAATGATTGTATCGTCATGTTTGAAACAATTCTAACATGCAATAAATCGTCAACAGCCGACTTTGAAAACATCTTGGCAGATATATGAGCCTATCCACGAACAGATTTACGAGTTTACGAGAAAACCAACAGTGTAGATTCTGCGTAATGTATCGACCCAGATCAGCCTAATCCGTCCGCGTGGTCTAATCTGGGCCGACACATTCCGTCTAAGGGGGATAGAAGTATAAAGTAATGTCTCTTAAAACAGAAAATCCACAGGGGGCGAAAAGTGTCTGTGCAGGTTAGCCTTCGCGGCATGCTTAGGTTGATCCGGATCGATACTTTACGCAGAGTCCACAATGTTTTTTTTTTCTTGGTACGGTTCAATGCATAGCAAAGTGATTTGCTGTATTTGCGTCAACGTGCGTCTACAAGTTGGAAAGAGTTTAAGAGTTCGTTTTGTAGTCAAACTTGTCTTTAACCCTTTCCCTCATATAAACGCTTTCTGACACCTCTGCAGCAGACGGCTTTTTTTAAACATAGTGACAAAGGAAACAATTGCACAAAATGAACAATTTCTCCATTTGCCAGAATGTTTTCCACTTTTAGTCATAGAATATTCATTCAATTATAGCGATTTTCTATTTTTTGATAAAATATGTTTAAAGTCGACTTCCGCAGAATTGTCGTATGAGGAAAAGGGTTAAACTGAATTGTCCCTGGGCTAACACGCATTCAAATATAACGTTCTTAATTTATAAATATAAAGGAATCCAATTGACGAGAATTCTTTTGTATAATTTTGTGTTGTACTTGGAGATAGTACCAGAAGTCGATTAGTTTTCTTCGTATGGGGGTTTTACGCCACATTCAATATTTGTTTTTCAGTCAGTTATATCACGGCGTTTCCTTGGTAAGTGACTGGTACTGCAAAGTTATTTATCATAACTACAGCGAGTCAGTCGTAATGCTAGGCGCCAAGCAGGGATTGCCGTTATATGACGGCGTTTCTTGGTAAGTGACTAGTACTGCAAAGTTATTTATCATAACTACAGCGAGTCACTCGTAATGCTAGGCGCCAAGTAGGGACTGCCGTTAGTTATATCACGGCGTTTCCTTGGTAAGTGACTAGTACTGCAAAGTTATTTATCATAACTACAGCGAGTCAGTCGTAATGCTAGGCGCCAAGTAGGGACTGCCGTTATATCACGGCGTTTCCTTGGTAAGTGACTAGTACTGCAAAGTTATTTATCATAACTACAGCGAGTCAGTCGTAATGCTAGGCCCCAAGTAGGGAATGCCGTTATATGACGGCGTTTCCTTGGTAAGTGACTGATACTGCAAAGTTATTTATCATAACTACAGCGAGTCAGTCGTAATGCTAGGCGCCAAGTAGGGACTGCCGTTATATGACGGCGTTTCCTTGGTAAGTGACTAGTACTGCAAGGTTATTTATCCTAACTACAGCGAGTCAGTCGTAATGCTAGGCCCCAAGTAGGGACTGCCGTTATATCACGGCATTTTCTTGGTAAGTGACTGGTACTGCAAAGTTATTTATCATAACTACAGCGCGTCAGTCGTAATGCTAGGCGCCAAGTAGGGATTGCCGTTATATCACGGCGTTTCCTTGGTAAGTGACTGGTACTGCAAAGTTATTTATCATAACTACAGCGCGTCAGTCGTAATGCTAGGCGCCAAGTAGAGATTGCCGTTATATCACGGCGTTTCCTCCTTGGTAAGTGACTAGTACTGTTGGGTTATTTATCTTAACTACAGCGAGTCAGTCGTAATGCTAGGCGCCAAGTAGAGATTGCCGCTATATCACGGCGTTTCCTCCTTGGTAAATGACTAGTACTGCTGGGTTATTTATCCTAACTACAGCGAGTCAGTCGTAATGCTAAGTCCACAATCCTGAGCGCCAAGATTGGATTGCCGTTATATCACGGCATTTCCTTGGTAAGTTACTAGTACTGCTGGGTTATTCATCCTAACTACAGCGAGTCAGTCGTAATGCTAAGCCCACAATCCTGAGCGCAAGATGGAATAGGCGTTATATCACGGCGTTTCCTGGGTAAATTACCAGTACTACTGGTTCATTAAGCCCGACGCCAGCCAGTCAGTCGTAATGCTAACCCCGCAACACTGAGCGCCAAGGAGGTCAGCCATTACTACCATTTTTAAAGTATTTGGTATGACCCGATCGCGGATCGAACCCGTGACCTCCCGGACCCGTGGTTGACGCTCCATCACTACACCACCGAGGCGGTAATTTTGAGGAAGAACATGTACTCTTAAAAAGCTTGACAAATTGATTTAGAGAGGTTTTGAACTAAGAAATATATAAATAGGTATTCGGCATATTAGCTATGGCTGACATGCAGCTTTAAGATGAAATCAATGGAAATTGTTCACATTAAACAATTGTTTGACTACGCGAAAACCAACATTATGGACTCTGCTTAATGTATCGACCCAGATCAGCCTGCGCAGTCCGCGCAGGCTGATCCGGGCCGACACATTCCGTATCAGGTGGATAGAGGTAAAGAGTAATGATTATTGAAACAGAAAATCCACAGGATATGATCAGTGTCTGTCTGGGTTAGCCTGCGTGGCCTGCTTAGGCTGATCCGGGTCGATACTTTACGCAGAGTCTACACTGTTGGTTTTCTCGTAAACTCGTATATTTATGATTTCAGAGTGATTTGTGAAGGCGTATTACGTCTTTCAAATAACTGATGAAAGGTCCCTTGACTATGCATCTGCTCTTTGAACTCGTTAAAGTATGTTAAGCGTATTTACCCCTTTCCCCCGAACTACATGTATATTGTTCCTCCTGCACATATTGGTATCAGACTTAATAAATAACCCTTTATTTGGTCAAGTGTTTAAAGTTGGGAACTACATGTATATTGTTCCTCCTGCACATATTGGTATCAGACTTAATAATAACCCTTTATTTGGTCAAGTGTTTAAAGTTGGGAACTATATGTATATTGTACCTCCTGCACATATTGGTATTACAGATAATTGTCTACTGTGTTATGTGGGTGCTATGTACTTAGATATAACAACCCTTCCTTCACATTATATAACGTGTGACAGTTCGGAATGCATGCGGTATACTTAAGTATGTACCTTAGGGTTTCGTGCATACACATGTAACTCACGTGCTCGCTCTTCTCTTGTTTTTCTCTTCTCTCTCTCTCGCTCTCTCTCTCTCTCTCTCTCTCTCTCTCTCTCTCTCTCTCTCGTCTCTCTCTCTCTCTCTCTCTCTCT